>JAESVK010060351.1:0-13120 GCA_017140935.1 Hamamelis virginiana
TAAAAAAAAACAACCGTTGGAGAAGATACATTTCTTATATAGGTCATTTATGCTAAAAAATCAAAGTGATCCAACGGTTGGTTTATGAAAAAAATTTCACTGTAAAAATTATTATACTTAGAAATATCATATTTTTTTATAGTGAGAATTTTTAAAATGTGACCGTTGGATCACAATGACTTTTGGGATAAATGACATGTATAAGAAATTTATCTTATCTAACGGTTGGTTTATTAAAATTTTTGAACCACGTTGGTGTTTTGAAAACGAGGGTTATGTTTTGTGGTAAAAAAAAAAAAAAAAAAAAAGGTAAGGAGAACATGTCCCAATCATAAACTTAGTAACAAAACAATAAAGGGGCAGGTTTTCTTACCACTCGTTTTATCATTATTTTTATTATTAAATTTTGTAATACCAATGTGAGTCGAATATTTTGAAAAACTGACTGTTGGATTAGATTCCTTTCTTATATATGTCACGATCGCCAAAAATCACAATGATCTAATGGTTAGATTTTCAAAAATTTATATGCTACCTACAATGTTTCTAATTAACTATTAAAAAAGGTTTCCATGAGGGTCCTGATTTAGAGCTTTACACTATGAGTTCTAATTTTATACAAAAAGATTCACGAGATTTCCAAATTCATTTATCTACTTGTTATTTTAAAAGCTTAAAAACATCTTGACCTATTGATATAAACTTTCTATGTCAGAAACTTTTAGGTATATAATTACATAAATAATCCAATCAGCATATGCTTATAGAAACTTATGAAGCACGAAGTCCATAGATAATTTTGGGATATATACATATTTTGAAAAAATGGTTGTTGGATTAGATACTATACTTATGCATATCATGTCTGCCAAAAATCACAGTGATCCAATGGTTGAATTCTCGAAAATGTTACTGAGAAAAATTGTGGTAGTTTTCAATGGTCACATTTATTCTATACTCCTTCCATCCCATAACTTTTGTGGGATGGAGGGAGCTAGTAACTATATTTTGAAATTCTAACATTCGATCATTTTGATTTTTGGCATACAAGACATCTATAACTAAAGTTTATAATAATCAAACAGTTAGTTTTTCGAAATATGCATCCCACAAATTATTTATGGGCTTCATGCTTACCTAACTTATGTAACCATATGATGACTAGATCGGGACTCATATTAAAAAAAAAAAAAAAAAAACAATATTAGAAGCGGTAAGCGGCCCAAACTGATTCGTTAGTTTGATCCGATTCGCCCATTGGCGCGTCCAATAGCTCGTTTGACCCAGCACTACTCATTTTGATAAAATTAATAAAATTACGTGCTAAGGGATTTGATCCCCATACCTCTTTAAGATCAAAGCTTTATATATGTAACAATTCTTACAATTAGGCTAAGTATTAGCTTGAGATACCTTACAGTGATAGATAATATTTAACTTAATTTCATTTAAATTTTTTAATAATCATTAAATATATATAAAATAATATTTGGAAAAACACATTGTTGGATTAGACAAAGTTCTTATGAATACCATGCTGACAAAAAATTAGAGCAATTCAACTGTCAAATTTTGAATAATGATTATAGATGATTAGTGATATTTTTAACAGCAAATTAGACAATTTTTCATATTGCCATTTTTTTAAAACTAACCGTTGGATTACTGTGATCTTTGACAATATGATATTCATAAGAAGTTTGTGCAATTCAATGATAGATTTTTATAAATATTTTGTATAATTAGTCATACACATGTGACTTGAGCTAGGTAAATTACAATGTGTACTTAGTATGAATTTAAGTGAGATTACTTGATTAGAGTCTATCACGAATGACATTTAGAAAAACTCACCGTTGGATTAGATAAACACATTTGACACCCACTACCGAAAGGTCCACATAGTGAAATATTTTATCGAAAAATACAAAACTGTCCCGAACACAGTGAAAACACTCTAGCACAGTGAAAATACCCAACACAGTGAAAATAACCTAATACATTGAAAAAACACTGCACAATAAAATTACCCAAAATAGTGAAAACACCCATTATAGTATTTTTAATTTGTGTTTTCACTGTGTTAGGTATTTTTACTGTGTGGGGTGTTTTCACTGTGTTTGGGGCAATTTCGTTTTTTCGACAAAATATTTTCACTACATAGACATCTTGGTAAACCTGAGAGATTAATTTGAGGAACTTCTTGGTATTCGCTCCTAATATTAGTAAGATTTTTTTTTTAAAATTTTGATAATCCATAATTAATTTTTGTTTTGATAACATTTAAAACTTTATACCACGAGGTCCAATTTTTGAAAATGACAAGTTCTAAATTCCAAAATTTAATAACATCTAATCCAGTTTTCTATTTGTTATGTTAAACGAATATTATTAAAAAATTCTTGAATTTAGAACTTTATACCACGAGGTCTAATTTTATACCATAAGTTCCTTAAGATTTCAAATTGTTTATTTGTTATATTAACAATACCTTTAAATAAAATACTTATATCAAGGATTTATAGGTATGTTTAAAAAAAAATCCTTAATGCAATGATTAATTGAGTCACTTTTCATTTTGCGACAACTTTAACCATTGTCGCTAAAACCCACTTTTAGTGATAACTTAATTAATCATTGCAAAAACGTTTTGCAAGAAAGTATAGGCTTGTCATTAAATTACATTGTTTTGCGACCCATTTATAATTTCATCGCTAAATGGTACTTTCGTGATAAAGTTTTTGATTGTCACAATTAATCACTTTTGGCAACAATATTGTCTTTCATCGCAAAAAATTACTATTGCGACAAAAGTATAAGTTTGTAACAATATGTCATTTTTTTGTGACACATTTGTAATTTTGTCGCTACAAGCCATTTTTTGGCAACAAAATTAATCATTGTCACAAAATATTAATTTTAGCTACAAAAATTTGGTCGTTGCTAATAGTGATATTTAGCGACACACTAATAGATTTGTCACAACAAATCACTTTTCGTGACAAATCCTAATTTTGTTGTAATATATACCTTTTTGCAACAAACATATTTGTCACAAATATAATAATAAAATATTTTATATAAATTATTATTCACACTTATTTGCGACATCAATAATTTTGTTGCAAAAGGTTATTTGTGACAACATTTAGCGACAACATTATAACATTTGTCACAAAAATGATTTCCCACCAAATTTTTGGTGGGAATTTTTTGGTGGGAAAGTATTTGCGACAAGAATTAGCGACAACATAATATTTTTGTCGCAAAGAAATATTATTTTAGTGCTTCTTAGCCACAAAATGAATTATTGTCGCAAAATATAGTCTTTTGCGACAAAAAATTATTTGTCGCAAACAAATTTGTTGCAAAAGGGTCAATTTGTTGTAGTGACAATTATTCATGAACTAATCTATTAAATTTACCTTTGTAATTAATTAATTAAAAATGTATGAACCAAACCTAAATACATTGTATCTACTGAATACTAATTATGAATTACTATTTCTGACATATATGTTTCTAATTATTTCGGTGTTGTGAGTTTTTTAGGTCTTAAGAGGTTTGCATTGGAGACATCGATCTGATGAGGAATGGAATAAAACCCTGAAAACGAACTTAACAGGATCATGGTTGGTTGCAAAATATGTGTGTAAATGCATGCATGATGCAAATCAGGAGGATCAATCATCAACATTTCTTCCATTTCTGGTCTTGACCGTGGCCAAATACCCGGAGCTATTGCCTATAATGCCACAAAAGCCGCCATAAACAACATGACGATGGTAATATCACATCACATTATATATATGACATATATGCATGTAGTGAAATTGCTTCAGTCAACAAATAAAAGCGTAGTAAAAAAATTACAATGTAAACATTAATTAGTTCATCCTTATATATTCATAACCAACATAATAATTAACACTTCCCCTTCTTGGCCTCTCTAAGGAAATGATGGAGTATACTCCAGTGAATACAAGAAGAAGCTAACTTTAGTACACCTTCGTTGAGAATTGATAGAAAGTTCCATTTGAACCCTAGAGATGAGACCACACTAGAACGAATTCAGGACACCATCTAAGCCGTTCACTTTTGAGCTTGTGTCCTGAAAAATTGTCTTATTGCTCCCCTTGAGCATACATGATACCAAGGCAAGATATATATGTCAATTGACAAACATCCAAAAAGATCCTGTCCCAACCCTTGATCAAGGCCAATGAATGTCAAACCTTTGGAGAAGATCCCCTCGTAGAAAGGTTGCTGCCTCAAAATGCAATTGAGATGGTCAATTGGTTTGGTATTCAGGTCATACAGGCATCAAGGACATTTTTGTTTATTGTTTATTAATATGTTGATCGATATTAATGACTTATCACTTGTTTCTTTCCCCCACTTGTTTCTTTCCAAACAACCAAACACCACTGATTGCAAGGGAAGATGACATTATACTAGTGTGGTTTGGTGAATGTTTTATTTCTTTTTGCTTGCCATTTTTAACTGTTTGTTAATATTTTGAATTTTATTTACTTCTGAATTTGGTATTAATGGTCCGAGTGTTTTTCTTTAGTTTCTTATTTATTTATTTTTTGCAGGTCATGTCCATAGAATTGGGGGTGCACAAAATCAGAGTGAATGCAATAGCACCTGGACTTTTCAAATCTGAGATCACCGAGGGTCTTATGCAAAAGGACTGGCTCAATAATGTAGCTTTAAAAACGGTTCCTTTAAGAACATTTGGCACATCGGACCCAGCATTGACATCGCTTGTTCGATACCTAATCCATGACACTTCAGAATATGTGTCGGGCAACATTTTCATTGTTGATGCAGGTGCCACCCTACCTGGTGTCCCAATTTTCTCTTCACTTTGAATCTTTTTGTAGATTTATTGTGTTTTAATTAACATGCATCATATGTCACAATGTTTCTGAATTCTAGCTGGATCTCGATTCATTGATTGCCACTGGATTCATTCCAGTGTGCACACATGTGCATGTGCCTGTTTTAATTCGAGTAAAACTTGTATGTGTGGGATTTTCATGTTCCCTGAAATTACAGTTCTATCCACATATTGCTTTCTTTTATCCCACTTTTTTAGCCATGTATCTTGCTGTGTGGTGCTTTGCTTAAAAACCTGGCTGGTTTGACTCATTTTGGCTCAAAAATCACTATTACTTATGGATGATGGTTGACTTGATAATGTGAGGATTCTTACCTATTTAAAAGCTTTTCGCAATACTTGAACTTGTTGCTTTCTGTTACGAGCATTTTATATTTTTCTCAATGCGTAGAAAATATTTTTCAGAGTTTTAACTCAGCACCTTCTATCTGGTCCTTTTGTTTTTTTTTTTTTCTTTCCATCCCTGCTTTCATTTGTTCAAAATTTTGCATCTCAATTTTGAACCCGGCAGGCCTGGCCTATATGCCTTTGTGAGCATTATCCACATTTAATTTTTGTTGGAAATTAGTTGTGGGTGGTGGGCACCGTGGGATGCTCGAGGATAATTCAAACTTTGGATTATGTTTAGATAATTCAAACTTTGGATAATATTGTATTTAAATAAAATAAGTAATTAAAACAAACAACTAGCCGTAACACTAAATATTAGTTCTACTTAAAATGATTTTAGATAAAGAAGATGAAGAATACTTGAATAAAAATTCTGTCAAAATCAGAATTATATTCAAGTAACCAATAACATTTATAATAAACAAACAATATATATTAAATAAAAAATTGAACACTTACAGATTATATAGAAAGAAGGATCCAAAACCTATAGTACGTTAGAAATTTGATCGATCAAGGCTAATGTTCAATATTATTTTCTTAAGACATATTTCACCCCTCCTATTGGTGTGTAGAGTTTCTTGGACGTCTGTCTCCCACTGCAATTTTCAAAACCAAAATTAAATCAATTTTTATATTACAAAATTAGTTAGTACAAATAGACTGAACAAATCATATATTTTGTGAAGAAAATGATCAAATCAGTTTTCATGTTACAAAGTGATCAAATCGGAGTAAAAAACGAACTGATGAGAACAGAGTGAAAAGCTCTTTACAAAAACATACAAAATCAAAACATCTAAATCAGTTTAGAAAGTGATCAAATCGATTAGTTTTTTCTTTAGATTCATGTTCTCAAACAAATGTATGGTTGGAAAGCCCTAAATATCACAATCAAGCAAATAAATAACAAAGAAGATCAGTTTTGACTTCAATTCACTAAAAACGCAGCTTAGACGAAACAGTTTTGCTGAGACCAAGACAAAAAAATTGGATCACAAAGTAACGTAAACAGAAGATCTTCATTGGAATTTGATTTATAATAAAAAAAATTTGGAAGAACAGGAAGTTAGATTTGAGATTCTTACTGTTTTTCGTCATTGATGATGTCAAAAATAGGTAAAGGAATAAGTAAGACAAATCGGGTATACGATATGACATGAATCCAATCTCTTGCATCGATTTGGTGCTCCACCAAAGCTTCGATGGCTAAGTTAGTATTCGGAGAATGTAAAGAGAATATTTTCTGGTGGGGTAATCTTGCCTACCTCATTTGAGGTGTGACCTCCTCTTTTTATAGGGTGATTCTAGAAATCGGTACTCGAGTGCCTTGTTCCTTTCTGTTATGTCGTTTAGGGGTACAGTAGGAAATACATCGGCAGGGTTACGGCCTGTCGTTGTTAGATGTCAAAGGACAGTACAGAGCTCTGCAGGTGGTCAGTATCTGTTGGTGCGGATCTGATTCATCATGATGAGGCGGTTAGCGAAGATCGGTCAACCTAATTATGATTTGGTGTACACCAGAGAGATCGGATAGTATTCATTATGAACAGATCGGTTGTCAACGGATCGGCTGATATTGATGGAAGTACAATGGATCGGTAAATCAATCGTCGCAGGATCGGCTAACCTGAACGATGAATTAGTGAGAGGTCGGTAAAGATTTTCATAACTTCAATTTGATCGAAGTGGATCAGTTTTGGAGGTTTTTGATCGGTTCGAGCTTTTAGAGCCACTATTGATCAGGTTGTGGGATAAAAGACGCATCGGTCTACATTTTTTTCGATCAGATCTTTATTTGTAAGTGTTGAACTCAAATACTCGTAGACGATTTGATCGGTAATCGGTGACGTTTCGTCTTCAGAATGGAACGGACGGCTCATCTATTGGTGACGTTTCGTCGTTCGAGGCGTCAGTCGTCGCTTGCGAGTTATGCTCGAGGCGACGGTTGCCAGGCGTCATTATGGCCCCCTTGATTGCCTCAATCAGCTTCATTGGTAGATGCCACATGTCGATTATCTGCGTATAGCTTGTCGGGTAAGCTATAAAAGGTGAGGGAAAAAGTTTTCCTCTCACTTCATCTCTTTCTTATTTTGAATTGCTGCCGGAGTTTCTTCGAGAGCTTTGCCGAAGTTTGTGATTCCAGAGTCTTCTTTGCCTCGATCGTTTCCGTTTTTCAGCTTTCTACTCCGTTCATAAGGTATTTTTGAGCCCTTCTTGTCATTTCTTCCGTTTATTTTCATGTATTTAAGCCTTTTTCCAGCTTTTCTAAAATTTGTAGTTTTTGTTTGAGTTTTCCGACCAAAAATGAACCTTTTTCCGATGAAACTTTTGAGTTTTCAGGGAAACTTTCTTGTCTGCCAAACGTAATCCCCTGTGAATGTCTGGTCGGATTCCTCTCATAGACCGACCGGAGTCAGTTAATCGTGGTGGCTCTGGAGCCAGCACGTCGGGGTCGACTCACGATACCCTTGATGTCGACCCGATCCAAATTCTTCCTCCAAATCCTGTTCAAACCCGAAGGGTCAGGGAACCTCTTCCCTGTCCTCCCTTTCATTTTGTCTACATAAATCTTTTAGGAGAGTAGAGAGAATCAGAGATCATGAGACTTTATCATATCCCGAACTCTGTGAGTGTTTGAATTCCTGGACCTGAGATCCGTGCCATCGACATTCTTTCTGGTGAAGTTTGTTTTCACGAGGAGACCTTTAAGATCGGTCTTTGGTTCCCGCTTTAACTCTTTGTCAGGGAAGTTCTGCACAGGTTAGGAGTAAGCCCTGTGATGCTAACACCGAATTCATGGAGAGTACTTCTTGGGTTCATAGTGTTGTGGAGGTCTCTTGGGTGGGAGCCGAACTTTGCTGATCTGAAGTTCATGTACTTCGTGAAGGAGAATGCTCGGGCTTCTCCGGGTTGGTGGTACCTGGGCAACTGAACCAACAGGCCAGGTATCGAGGATCTCCCCTCTTCGATCAAGGGGTAGAAGAATAGCTATTTTTTGTTAGAGGACCTGGATGGGAGTTTGGGGTTGACAAAGAACGGACATTCCCTATCCCTAGGGAATGGGTTCTCCGACTAGGTTAAGTTTTAAAAAATAAGACCCTTCTCCGATTTGTTTTGTTGTCTATTGGTGTTTTATTGATAACTTCTCCTTATGTTTCAGCTGACAAGTTTACCCGGTGCCCAACTTTGACCAAAGTTATTATTGAACGGATCGATTTGTTGATAAGAAAAGATCAGGGCTTCAATCTCTTACGGAGCGATCCATTCCGGATTCCCCACTACCTAGCTCATCAATGCTTTGTCAAACACGTTGACCTCGTTCCCCGTGTTTTCAGGGAGTATATTATAGACGGCTGACCAATCGAACAAATTCTTGAGCAATATCGTCGCTTTGAGATCAGTGCGGCTGAACGTGAGGACGAACTCCGCATCTTACTAGAGATAAGCGATCGGAAGGAGAGACAAAAGGCTCAAAGGAGGCGAGCCAATCGAGCTAAGAAATGTATCCCTATTTGTTTGACTTGAAACATTCGATTTACAAATTCAATCCTTTTTATCTAATGTTTTGTTCTTGTAGGTATGAACGTTGATATTGATGATGTCTTGGCCGGCGTGTTTCCTGAGGAGGATGCCCCTCTGGCTCCGACACCTCCGGTAGATCAAGCGAGGCCTGCGGCTCAGGCAGTTCGGAAGAAAAAATGGGTCAGGATTGAGGAAATTCCTTCTGCGTACCGATCAGAAGAGAATTTGGCAGCAAATCTGCCTCAAGATCGGCTCTCGGTGTTCGTCCAGCTCGTGGCAGAGCGGAGGACTGGCTAAGCGCCGGTTTATCAGCTCCTCTGACACTTGATGGACGGACGTTGCGGAGTTCCTTTTTTAATAGCCCGACCTCAAGTCTTAAGGCACTTTAGGGTTTTTTGCGGCCGGCCGACCAGGAGGCGCTTGATTGGATGCCTTCTTCTGAAATCCGAGGTTCTCGCCCATTCAGTCATCAAGATATTTTTTTTTTTGTTTTATCGATCTGATCTGATATGTTTTTAAGCAGAGCGCGTTTATTAGGCTTCATGCTCTGTGGGAGGCTCGGGATGCGAAGCGGGCGAAGGGCTCCATGGAGGTCATCAACCAAAAAGTGAAGGAGGAAGCTGAGAATAAGTTCTTGGAGGCGCAGGAGGCTAAAGCGTCATTAGAGGAGGAGAGAGCCAAGTTTAGAGATCGGGAGGATGAGTTAAAAAGGAAAATAGTAGCTCTAGAGGCTGATCTTGAAATGGCCAAGGAGGCTGAAAAACATATCGCTGAAAAGGCCGTAATTGATTACCGGTCTTCAGCGGAGCTGAAAGCCCTTGTAACGAAGGTTGCTGGACCGTTTCTGGTTCAAGGCTTTGGTTTGGTGAGGGACCTGATCTCCAAGCTTCTTCCTGATGCTGATATTTCAAAAATTACTTTGGAAGAAGTTAAGGCTCAAAGTCTTGTCGCCCATGCTCCTGCCGATCCGGAAGAAGAGGAGGGTGATGACGAAGAGGTTGTTAGTGATCAGGAGGGAACTGATCAGAATGCTCCTGTCTTATTAACTCTAGTGTCTGCCGACCCGTCTATTCCAGTCGAGAGATCAGACACCCCGACCTCTCATGACCAGACCATTACTATAGACTAGGTTTTTCTCTTTCGAGTGATCTTATGTATGAACAAATTATCTTTTTGGAATGGAATGAAAATATTTAAGTTACTCTTGTCGGGTTGAAATTTTTGTTTGTAATTTGTGCTTTTTCTGGTAACTTCGTTTTTTTTTTTTTCTTTGCAAGCCGATCTCTTTTATGTAGATGCCCCAAGTTCGGGTTACGGTAGTATAATTATATCAATACTGTACACCAAACTTGTCGTGAGAGAGAGATCGGAAATAAATTGTGGTGGATACCGTAGTATATGGGGGTAACATTGAGATGTTTATGCCCTTTAATCAAACTCATTGATCGGTGAGAGCAAAATATCGTTTTTGCTGGCCCAAGATCGGTTGAGACTTTTATGTTGAATGCAAGTAGGGAACCGATGAGTGGGTCAGGCAACAAAGAGACAAATACTTAAAGCAACAATTATAGAGGGCAAAGAAGCATGTAATAAGGAAGCAAAAACATGTCCAGTGAAAATGATCGAGTAGCAACGTGTGGTCGGCTATGTCCCGAGTACAAAAAGATTGGGAATGAGTTCCCTATTGATAGTACTTTTTAAGGTGCGCGGCGTTCCAAGGGCGCTTGATCAGTTTTCCTTCTAGATCGGTAATCCAGTACGTCCCGATTCGATTGTAATGCCGAACCATGTATGGCCCTTCCCAGTTGGGCTTCGAGTTTGTTGGGATTGAGGACCTCCTTGAGAACGAGGTCGCCAGGTCGAAAGTGCCTTGCTTTCACGTTCTTGTTGTATGTCCGAGCCATGTTTCATTTGTAGGAAGCGATACGGAGTCGGGTTGTTTCTCGCTTCTCTTCCAGCATGTCAAGATTAAAAGCGAAGCCCACGATCATTTTCGTCAGGATTGAACGTTTCAATACGATAAGTAAGCATACTGATCTCTACTGGAATGACTGCTTTAGTGCCGTAAGTGAGAGAGAAAGGAGTTTCGCCCATGGAAACCCGACTTGTTGTGTGATATACCTAGATGACCGATGAGAGATCGTCTACCCACAGTTCTTTGGCTTTTTCCAACCTATTTTCTAAGGAGTGGATAATCGTTCGATTAATCACTTCGACCTGTCCATTAGCTTGTGGATGACCTGGTGAAAAGAAGTTATTATGGATACCGAGGTCCTGGCATAGCCTGCGCAGTCCAGTATTGTTGAATTGTGTTCCGTTATCGGCAATCAAGACACGCAGTATATCGAAGCGACAGATGATGTTTTCCTATATAAAGCTTTTGATGGTGCTTTCGATTATCCGGGCTACTGGTCGGGCTTCGACTCATTTAATGAAGTAATCAATTGCAACTATCAGGAATTTCTTTCGCTCCTTTGAGTTCGGAAGGGGACCAACTATATCAATTCCTCATTGTGCGAACGACCAAGTGCTTGAGATTGGGGTAAGCTCGTTTGGAGGTTGATGGGGGATCGGGGCAAAATGTTGACACTTGTCGCACTTGTGAATTAGGGCGATTGCATCTTTTTCCAATTGAAGCTAGTAGTAACCTTGCCGAACTGCTTTCTTTGCAAGTAATCTGCCCCTGCATGGTTTCCGCAAATTCCTTCGTGGATTTCGCGCAAGATGTAGTCTGCTTCGTAGGGGAGAACACATCGGAAGAAAGGTCCGTAGAATGATTGTCGATAGAGGCTATCATTAATGATGCAATATCGGGCAGCTTTACTTTTCACTCGTCGAGCTTCTCCTTTATCTGCTGGGAGGGTTCCCGATCTGATGTAGTCCTTGATCGGGTCAATCCATGTTGGATCGGACTGAATTATAAAGATGGGTTTATCCAGCATATCGATGACAGGGTGCTCGACTAGCTTAACAACTATTGACCTCTGGAGATCGGTTCGAACCGCCGAGACGAGGTTGGCCAAGGCATCGGCATGGCAATTTCCCTTTCATGGAATCTGGCTGATGGAGATCGATGCGAATTGTCTGAAGGCCTCATTGGCTTTGGTCAGATATTTTTGCATTGCTGGTTCTTTCGCCAAGTAGATTCCGTTGATCTGTTTAACGACCAACTGGGAGTTGCTGAACATATGAACATGTCGAATGAAGAGGTCGGTTGCCATTTGTAGCCCGGCCAGTAATGCTTCTATTCTGCCTCGTTGTTCGTAGCTTTAAAACATAGCCTTAAGGCTAATTTAACATTTTTCCCCCTCGGAGGAGACTAGCACAATCATTGCACCAGATCCCTTGCAATTTGAAGATCCGTCGACAAAAAGGTGCCAAGCTGAATGAGGTACTTGCTCTTTTGTTGCTTTAGATGATGATGGGATTGGGACGGTCGATGTGTCTACTTGAGCCCCGGGTGTGAATTCAGCAATGAAGTCGGCAAGCGCCTGTCCTTTGATGGCAAGTTGGGGTCGATAATCAATGTCAAATTCTCCTAGTTTTACTGCCCATCGTACCATTCTTCCCAACGCATCAGGCCGATGAAGAATGCGCCTCAGAGATTGGTCAGTGAGCACGAAAATTGGGTGAGCTTGAAAATATTGACTTAATTTTCTAGCAGAAGTAACAACAGAGAAAACCAACTTTTCGATATAGGGTTACCTGTTTTCTGCACTGATGTGAACCAGCCAACCTGGATCGGGAGGCCCTCTCGTTCACTCTTGGGGGGGAAGTTTATCTTGAGTGGATTGTGGATGATGTTTATCTGTCTCGATTTATCCTTCTCTATTATCCACATTTATCCTTCTCTATTATCCACTCAAGATAGGGTTTTTGAAAAAGGGATGAGAGTTTGTAAAAAAACTAGGAGTCGCCACCTTATTTTTAGGGAACAAGTAAACCACAAAAAAGAGTTTTATTTTCAATAAAACATTGACCCCATATTTTGGAAAAGCATGGTCTTTTGAATCAAAGTTGGATTCGGGGGCTAGGTTACGAAATGGGAAGGTTCCAAGGAACTCCTTGTAGGCACCCACTTCGCCTTAATTAAAGGTCTCCTAATTAAGTTTGGGCTTTATCAAAATATTTTCAAAACAATCCTAGCATATCTAATCAACCACAAAATATGAATAATAATATATAATAATAATAATATATAGTACAAAAGTATACACAATCCTAAGGATCTTAGGAGACTAGAAGTCAACCAAAGATTGGACTTGCGCCCTATTGACTGCCTACGTACCTTATCAATTT
>JAESVK010060355.1:4073-28829 GCA_017140935.1 Hamamelis virginiana
TCAAATCTGTCCAGAAATTGAAAGTAGCTTTAAAATGGGTTAAAAGCCATTTTTAGGGCCAAATCAACCTAGAAACATGCCTAGGTTCACATAGGATAATTAGATTGCATTTAGGACATTCTCATGCATTTTTTATTAATTGTTTTATCGCATTTTTCATGCACTTTCAGAATTTCCAGCTAGTGTGCATTTAGTGTTTTAGGTCTTTAGACTAACTTAGGATTAGTTAGAAATCCTAGGATTAGGGAGGTCACTTGAGCTCACCTAGGATTCTTCTTTGTTGTAAGAATTACACTAGATTTAGGATTCTAATGAGTTTAGGATCCTATTTTCGAGAGAATTTCTAAAATTAATGTTTCATTAAAATTAATCCACAATTAATTGAATCCCAATGAAATTGAAACTCTGAGTTTGATTTGGAATGAAATTCCACCCTTTGAAAAGATTTGATTCGGGAGAGAATTCCTACTTTAAAAAGAATTGTGGTTGGATAAGAATTGTATTTTAAAAGGAGTTCCAAATTCATTAGAAGTCTATTAATTGAAGATTATTTCCTAAAAAGAAATTCAAATTGATAAAAACTCTCGAAGATAGAGTCTTGGATAAGATAGAATTCTAATGATAGTGTAGTTCATTACAATAGGAGAATCCTAGGTATTCGAACTACGATGGACTTTGATCTCTATCAGGACACTGGTAAACTACGTAGGCAGCCAATAGGGCGTAAGTCCAGTCTTAGGTTGACTGTAAGTCTCCTGAGGTCTTTAGGATTGTATTTGTAATTTTCTTATTTATTATTATTATTATTATTCATATTTTTGTGGTTTATTAGATAATTAGGATTATTTGTGATAAGATTTTTATAAAGCCCAAAAGATATTAGGAGACCTTTAATTAGGGTGAGATAGGTGCCTACAGGATGCGTTCTGGAACCTTCCTATCTCATAACGTAGCCCTTGAATCCAACTTTGGTTTGAAGACTCGTTTTTCCTTAAAATATGGAGTAACTGTTTTATTGAAATAAAATTCTTTTTTATGGTTTCCTTATTCCGTAAAAATAAGGTGGCGACTCCCAGTTTTTATCAAATTCCTTTCATTTTTAAAAACCCAATCTAAGTGGACTCCTACAATAGAGATGGATGATTAGGATATGATGATTTTGAGTGGATAATAGAGAAGGATAAATAAGTAGATAAAAGAGAAGGATAATAGAGAAGGATAATGAGTTATCTACAATCCACAATGATAGTGAATCCAATTCCAACAGCTAAAAAGAGAGTGAGGCGATATGGCGTGCTCACAGTATCTCAAGTTGTTGAGATAGGGAGACTTTTATTTCTTCTACACATTTATTCTAAAGAAGTTTCTACTCATAGGTTTATTAAAGTGGACATTTATAAACCACTAAAAGTAGCACAGATTTAAACTAGCTCAAATGGGAGGATAGGTAATCTTTCTTATCTGTGTAGTGACACTATAGTTAATTTGTGGGTGCATATTAGATAATATGTACACTGAACATGATCTGCAAGAATATTCTTATGGAGTTTAAGTCAAATTATGTTACGTCCATTTATTTGGTAATCCTTAGACCTGAGGCTGAAAGAATACGCATAGGGAACGCAGCGGAATGTAAACAATAAAAATTTCCCTATGGTAATCATCCTAATGATGAACTCAAACGATGAATCGAATCAAACAATTAATTGAACAAGAATTAAAAGCTTACTTGTAATTATTCTTTGCAATGCACTCCTCCAATCTGTCAAGCTCCAAAGTGTATGGTAGCCTCCAATGATATCCACACGAGCACAAGATCACAAGAAGCCTTGAACCTTCACAACACTTGAGAAGAGAAAAAAGCATGGAGAGAGAGAGAGTGGCGGCTAGGAGAGAGACTCCCTTGAGTGCACACGACCCTAGGGTTCTTCTCTTAGGTTTTTGTCTCCTTCTCTATTATGATGATGAGTTGCTTAATGCTAACTTGACCTATCACCACATATATATAGGAAATATTATTTGTATTTATTATTTGGTCCCTCTCTTATTAACTCTTAATAATAAGGACCTAAACAATAGTAAATAAGAATATACCTCTCTGACTCACTTATACCTTTATGTGTGTGACCCATTGGATTCATCCCAACCTAGTAGTGGCTCGGGGACATCTCATGTCTCCTAAGAATAGAAACTTTCTATTTATGGTTTGATTGGAACAATTCCAATTTTTCCCTCAATGATAACACTTATCATTAGGCCTACACTAGTCATGAGTGACATCTAGCAACATATCATGACGTACCCTAGGTGTGGGTGAATATACGAATATAAATGAACCCTTCATGATATAGATAATCTTTCACCAAACAATGTCATAATTAAGTTAGTTGGGTATGGATTCATGTCAAATCCTAACTTAATCATGTGTCACCTATTCACTAAAATATAATCTCAATTAGGTTAACCCTTGAAAACACTTTTCTTGGTTACCTATTGTGATAATCCGTCTAAAAATTTTATGTTTTTATATTAATAGTTGGGTTATTTTGGATGATCAATTATTTTCATTTGATAAAAAAAAAATTATTATTAAACTTTTCAAAAAATGACATCCATGTCCCTTTTTATTAAAACTCATTCCCTTCTCATTTCTTACCTTCATATTCGGGCAACACAAAAAAGGAGAAAGAGAGAGGGCCGTGAGGGAGGAAGAGGAGAGCAGCCATGAGAGGCCACCAGAGCTTGCCGTCACTGCCGTCTTGTCGTCGGTGAAGTTAAGGTTCTCTTCCCATATTCTTTTTCTTCATTTTTCATTGTTTTTCTTCGTACACATTTTATGGGATTTGAGTCAAATCTTGTCTTTATGGGAAGGTTATGCTTGAATGATGTTGGGGGGTTGTTTTTGTAGTGTTTGGGTGTGGATCTGAAGGATTGATGGATTGATTTTGTGAGGATTGGTTAGTTTGTGATAAAATGGGTTTGTTTGGGTTTTATGCCTAAAACTTTGTGGATCTGAATATCGAACCATGTGATTTGAGTATTTTTGATGTAGTTATTGTTTTTAAGGTTTTTTTATGATAGATTTAAAGTTTGGGACTAAGATTTGGTGATTTGGTGGGTGTTTGTGAAATTTGGGGAGTCTTGGACACTATTCATGCGCACATTGTGAGCATTTTCTGTGTCAACTTCAAACGCTTGTATCTCACTCATTCGGACTCGGATTTGGGTGTTCTTTATATGTACAGAAAGCTTAGGAAGTCTAGTTTTTAAATATTTTGGTCTTGTGGTCAGATTCATGGTTGAGAGAGAGAGAAAATTTAGAAATACCATAACTGCCCTTTTGAGAGCATTCATTTGCTGTCCGGGTGTATATCTTTTAAATCGTTTGGACTTTGGCAATGAAATTTGATATGTAGCATTTATTCATGCTTGGGAATATGTTCCAAAAGGTTCAAGGTTTTTGGTTTAATCGTTGTGAGGTTATGGGTCCCTAAAGTTGGGTTTAAACCGTATAAGGGTCCGAGTTATGATATTTTGGGATTCTAGACCCTTAGCTTTCTTTGATTTTCCATTTGCATCTCTGTTACTTTGTTTCTCACATTTGGACAGTCCTTGGAAGGACCTTTGTTTATGGGATTGCATTAGCATTGCATGGGAGGCTCGTGGAGCTATATGGGTTGGAATACTATTGCGTTTGAGGTAGGGATATGTAACATTTTACTGTTGATAATGACATACTTGTTTACAAGATTTTTTGGAGAACCATGTACACTTTATTAACTCTTTTTGGTTAACATAATTCATACCTAATTGTAAGCCTTCCTGTTTTACTGTTCTGTGAAATGGATGCCTGGAATATACATGTTTATAAATTGTGCAGACTGTATAGCATGTTTTTGAACTATACCAAATAAATTTCAAGAGAAAACATTTTACGTTTGACAAATTATTAAAAATGTGGGAATTGAATATTTTCTATCTTTGGGTTTATAAACTGAGCTGATGAGCATATAACTAAACTAATTTATAAAATGATACTTATGGTGTTGATATTTGATTATGACCAACTACTAAAATGGTTTTATGTATAATAAAAGTCGTTAACTATCCACTTATCCTATTTTCCCATCCTTTTGGTAAAGACCATGGTTTTTGATATTATGTGTTGTATAACTATTGAGCTGAGGCCCTAGGTGACTGGATATTGGGATTATTATGCGTGACAAAGGTTTAGGTAAGCTTGTTCTCTAAGCTCTTTACGATGTACTTTGCTTATGTGTTACCATGCGATGATGCAATACCATGATTTGATTTCATTTATGTTATGGTTAAATTGTATATGATTGAGATAGAGTCAGAGAATACTCCTCTATCAGATATTATTGTGATGAATGGGATAGAGTCAGAGAAAACTCATCTATCAGTTATTTATGTTGTGGATATGATTGATGATAGAGTTAGAGAAAACTCCTCTATCGGTTGTTATCGTTATAATTGAGATAGTGGTCGCACCACGGCGAGGGAGGTTAATTCCTCACCATGCGCCAAGATTTAAAAGTATTTATAAGACCACACTCAACGGAAATTTAACCTCAATTCGCAAAGTTAGGGTGAGTGCGGGTCGTCCACAGAGAATTTGGTTGAATCAAGTTAAAAGTATGTAAGAAGCTACACTAGTGATTGAGATTCAAAGTTGATTGATTGGTTGTTGATTAAGATCCAACAAGAAATTAAAGACGCGCTAGATTTAATTAAAATAAGATAAAGTGGAGAAAGGCAATGGGGGTTGGTTCGGATTAGGGCTAGTCAATAATCACCAATTGTAATATGAAATGCTATTTAATATGGGATAATGGTAACCTAGACTACAAGAATAAGTTAACCAAAATGATATGAATGATTAAGTGTATAACGATTAATCAAAAGCCATAAACTATCAGAATCGAAACAATAATGCATAACCTATGCTAATGATCAAACCACCATTAACTCAATCATTCATTAAAGTAAACACCACTTGTATTTGTATGTAATAGTAATCACAGAAAACTAAAACATATTGAGATAAAAACAGTTTAAAGTACAAAGCTCTCAAATACAAGTCTATCCCAACATTAAATAACATTAATTACAACATGGTGACTAAAAACCTCACCCAAAATCCTTGCCTAACCCCATCACCGGATGACCTAGCCGGCCATAACGTAGATCGGCGATCCGTAGATGCTCCTCCCCATCATAGTCAAACTTGGGCCTATTTAGAGTGGAATGGATGGTGATTGGCTACCTAGAAAGTGCCAAGAAAAGCACAAAACAACAAACCCTAACTTTATGGACTAAAAACAAAAAGAAGCTTACTCTCTCTCCTAATAAAGCTGAATTTATACTCCCCTAAAAGTCAATGAGCAAAAAGACCAAAATATCCTTCAATCCCACAATTATTACAATAAAACTAAGCTTAAAATTCGGAGCAGGCAGCCTCCTATCAATAGCGTGCGAAGCGTCTATCGATAGATGCTGCGAGGATTGACTGCGAAGAAACATCAACGAAGAATCTCTATCGATAGCGGATGATCGCCTATCGATAGAGATTGCGGAACCTTGAATCGCCATGGAACTGGAAGGGTCATCTATCGATACACAGCCAATGCGCTATCGATAGATGATGGAAATGTTGCTGGATTTGAGAAGTCAGAACCTGCCATATATCGATACATAGCCGCGTCTATCGATAGCTCTCCAATTAATTTCCAAAATGAAAGATGCAGAAGCTGACATCTATCGATAGCTTCCCTTACCTATCGATAGCTCAAAAAATGAATTTCCCAAAATGCGAAATAGAAGCTGACATCTATCGATAGCGCCATTTGCCTATCGATAGATGCTCCACGAGATGGTTTTTATTGAGATGCAGTGACTGTCATCTATCGATAGCTTCCAGCACCTATCGATAGATGACCCAAAAATTCTCAGCAAAGCCTCAGTTTGGTGCTCAATGCTCCCTCAACGCTGTCCCAACCTTCGACTGCGAGTCGCGCTTCATCGGAAAGCGAATTTGGGCTTTCAAAAGGTGAAAAACCTACAATGCACACGAAAACAACATAAATGACAATCTTGACAAAACCTATCGAATTACGCCATCATTAGAGTGCATTTAGGTATAACAACTACGAAATTAGAGCATATGATTGCGAGCAATCAGATAGAGTCAGAGAAAATTCTTCTATCAGTTGTTGATATGTGATGAAATGGAAAGAGTCTGAGAAAACTCTTCTTTCATGAATGTGGAATATATAAGATGGCACCAGTACTTAGAAAACTCTTATGCCAATGTAATGAAAATGTGCATATATTTATATACATGTGTATGAATTTACATATATGAATCATATTACATCATTTATATTTAGTCTCGTAGTTATGTATAACGTTATGGACGATGAAAGTATCGAAATCTAGACCTCGTGTGGTTGTTCATTCTTCCGTCAAGGTAAATGCCCTGTTTATTTATATTATTAGAGGTTATGGTCTCTTCACTGAAAACCCACACATTGCTTGTCAATTGTGGGTGTGCTCAATATATTCCCAAGCGTAAGAATTCAAACATCGCCAAGCATAATAAATACTGAGGAGTCCTCAGGTCATCTCCACAGGGAGTGGAACTGGTCTAAATGATCCTTAGGTGTTGCTAACCAATGAATGTAAAAGAAAGTGTAAAATCATGGGGGTTGTGATTGTTGATGAGTGAGTTGTAGAGAATTAACTAAATTAAGGCAATAAAAGTAAATGGTAGGATTCTAGGATTTCCACTCATCCACAACCAATCAACAAGCGTCTCTCATTAGAAATTCTCATCTTGGATCCATTGAAGAATGGTCTTTATGGAGGATTTAACTTTAAAAGCATTCAAAACAAAGAAAGATAGGAGAATGATAGTAAATGCTCACTTAGACATTTTATTAAACACTTAGAGTGCATATAAGGTTCAAGCACTACATGTGCCAAGCATAGCTTGTCTACAAGTAGTCAAGAAGATGCCAAACTAGATGTCAAGAAGAGATAGTGAGTATTTCCTATCATACAACTTCCATTTAAGCACAAATGAATGAGAGAGTGTTGTTACCTTGGTTGGTGATGGGTTTCCACCGTTCGAATCCCACCTTGGAGGCTTAGAACTTCATTACAACCAGTAAACAAGAAGTAAATGCAAGAACAATGAAAATAAATGCTAAACTATTGATTACCAACTAAGAAATGTAGCCTTACAACACAAATACAAAAGTAAAACAAACTAAATTAAGCTTAAAAGCAAGAAATGTAACATAAACTAGCAAGAAACTACACTACTCCTAAACTAAGAGAGAAAAACTAAGCTAAAACTAAAAAGAACCCTAGAAAACTAAGAGAGCCCCCTAAAACTAAGTGGGGGAGCCCCCATTCCAGCTGCAAAATGAGTTTAAATACCCCCTCCCTTAGGGTTACAAGAATGGGAGATGAAAAGACCAAAGTAACCTTGCTTAAAAACTCAAAATACACAAAACTGCTGCAAAATCGGGGCTCAGTACCGGTACTCGAATTTCAGTACCGGTACTCAAACCTTGCTGCCCTCAAAATTAGCATCGAGTACCAGTACTCAAATTTCAATACCAGTACTCGAATGCAGAAATTGCCTAAAACGTTGTCCCGACTTCAAACGCTCATATCTTCTTCGTCCGGAGTCGGATTTGGACGTTTTTTATATGCACACGAAGCTTTAGAAGTCTACTTTCCAACCATGGTGGTCTCATTGTATGATTCTGAAAGAATACGCCATGGGAACGCAGCGGAATGTAAACAATAAAAATTTCCCATTGATATTCATCCAAGAATCGAACTCAAACTATAAAAACGAATCAAAACAATTAATCAAACATTAATTAAAGCTTACTTGTGTTCCTTTGTAGATGCTATCCTCCAATCCTTGCCGTGAATCCTCAGGAAACCTCGAGCTCCAAAAATATGGAAGCCTCCAATGAAGTCCACACGAGCCTAAGATTCCTTGAACTCCTTGATCTCCACAACTCTTGAAGAGAATGCAAGCTTGAGAGGGAGAGAGAGAGAGTGGCGGCAATGAGAGAAAGAGGCTCACTTTGATTAGTTGGATTATGAAACCCTAGGCCTATCCCTCTTATTTATAGACTCTCTCCTCTTTCAATGATGTTTGGTTACTAGTGCTAGCATGACCAAACACCATATAAGAATAGGTTTATCCTAGTTTAGTGTATCCTTAATCCTTTTAATTATTAACCCTTAATAATAAGGATTAAACTCATACACAAATTAGAATATCCCCTCTCACAAATTCAAGAAGATCACTTAAGCTTTAATGTGTGTGACCCATTGGGTTCACCCCAACCTAGTAGTGGCTCGGGAACATCGCATGTTTCCCAAAATAGAAACTTTCTATTTTTGGTTCAATTGAAACTATTCCAATTTTGCCCTCAATGATAACACTTATCATTAGGCCTACACTAGTCATGAGTGACCTCTAGCAACATATCATGACGTGTCCTAGGTGTGGGTGAATATATGAATATAAATGAACCCTTCGTGTAATATAATCCTTCACCAAGCAATGTCACGACTAAGTTATCTGGGTATGGATTCATGTCAAACCCTAACTTAATCCTGTGTTAGCCATTCACCAAAATATAAACTCAATTAGGTTAACCCATGAAAACTCTTTTCCTTGGTTACCTTCTGCTTTGGCCAAAGACTTCATTAAGTTATTATTTGTGAATTAACTGTGACATTCTCCCTTTGATATTAAGGGTGGTGATCCCCTATTGCACACTCACCTATCTTCATATACAACTTACTAAAGCCAATGAGCACCGATTACATCCTCATGATTAAGGGTGTACAAGATACTATCAAACTCTAGTAATTCATACATAAGATAACCAGTGGTGTCTCAGGTATGAGGATTACAAATGTGACTATACACATGAGCAGCTTTTGACATTCAAATACATCTCCATAAGCTGTACTCATATTGGTCACGTTCAGTGCACTTGTTCTCTAACAAGCACCCACAGGTTTACTATAGTGTCTCTACACAGATGGCTTGAGACTCACCATCCTCCCATTGGAGCTAGTATAACCTGAGCTAATCTTAACGGTTTATTATCGCCCAAATAAATAAACCTATGATCAGGAACATATCTAGAATAGATGTTCTTGAGAATCATATGTCTCTCTATCTCAACACTTGAGATACAATTCTCTATCATGCTATTCAAGGACATTATCATGAACAGTTATAAATAACACAAGTTTACATGATAATATAAAAGCCATTTTATAGATGAATAAGATTCATACAATAACATAAATGAAATTAAAGTTCCCTAATAACAACCTACTAATTGGTTTTAGGGCACACTTCTAACAGATTCAATCTTTGAAAACTTTCAAGGTCCCACTTTGCATGCAAAAAAGCATCCATTTAAGTGCATTCAACCTGCAAGGGCTCAAAAACAACAAAAGAGTAAAACGCACCTATTTACAAGATAAATGGCTCAAGTATGTACAAAATGATGGGAATAATGCAATATTATGGTGCAATCACACATCTTTTAAACATTGTTTTCAAGTTCCTTTATAAACTCATTGAACCTTAAAGATAAATGTTTAAATAAATATTTAATGTATTACTGATTTGTTATTAATTATTAAATATAGTATTATCCCTACTGAGTGATTCGAGACTCACTCTTACTTTTTATGTAGCAGATTACAGGTTAATACAGATTTGGATGTGTGGCTTAGCTCGACCCCGTTAGCTTGGGACTTTGGACTCTGCATTAGATTATATATATATAGTAAAAGATATATGTATTTCGGCATTATGATTATTTGTATTATTTATTGACCGTGTCACAACCTAGTTGCCAAGGATGTTGGCATTATTTTTTGGTTTCCCATTCATATAATTATGTATAATGTTTTGGGATATATTGTGGTCATGACATTTCATTTCGTTATATGTACTTCTTTGTATCTCGTGTGGAAATATGAATGAGTAGGTCAGGTTGTACCTTTATCTTGACATGTGTCGACCCATCCGGAAGGGTCGGTACAGATGTTAGGTTGGGACGTTACACCTACTGCTTTGGCCAAAAACTCTATTAAGATAGTATTTGTGAAGTAACTATGACATTCACCATTTTATATTAAGGGTAGTGATTCCTTATTGCACACCCACATGTCTTCATACATAATTCACTATAGCCAATAAGTACCGATTACATCCTGGTGGTTAAGGGTGTACGAGATACTATCAAACTGTAGCAACTTACGCATAAGACAACTTGTGGTGTCTCAGGTCTAAGGATTACAAATGTGACTATACACATGAGCAGCTTTTGACATGCAAATAGAATTCCATAAGCTGTACTCATATTGGTCACGTTCAGTGTACTTGTTCTTAACAAGCACCCACAGGTTTACTATAATGTCACTACACAGATGGTATGAGACTCACCATCTTCCCAAAGGAGCTAGTATAACCTGTGCTAATCTTAACGGCTTATAATCGTCCAAATATATAAACCTATGACCAGGAACTAGTTTAGGATATATGTACCTAAGAGTTGTAAGTCTCTCTATCTCAACACTTGAGATACTACTCTCTATCATCCTATCCAAGGACTTTATCATGAACAGTAATTAAACACAGGTTTGCATGATAATAAAAGCCATTTCATAGATGAATAAAATTTCATACATGATTATAATGAAATATAAGTTCCCTAGATACAACCTAACGATTGGTTTTAGGGCATACTTCTAACAATCTCCCACTTGCACTAAATCCAATTAGTGACGTACTTCAAGCCCATCTTCTCAAGATGTCGTTCCAAGGTCTTCTAGGAAAGAGCTTTGGTAAGTGGGTCTGCGATGTTATCCTCAGATGCTACTTTTTGCATATTGATATCTCCTCTATCTATGATTTCTCAAATCATCCAGAAGCACCTATCAATGTGTTTGAACTTTTATTAAGACATAAGATTATAATATTGAACAAGTCAATATTATCCAAACAAATTATCCAAAAAAAAATATTATCCAAACAACTTCTTTGGCAGCTTCTAAGGCGGCTACATACTCAGCCTCTGTAATGAAATTTGCTGTAACAAACTGCTTACAGCTCTTCCAAATGTCCAGATGTAGACTTTCTATCATCTATATCTGACTGAAAATTAAAGTCTGTGAAACCATCTACTTTGAGCTCATCTCCTCCATAGACAAGAACCAAATCCTTAGTCCTTCTCAAGTACTTAAGGACGCCCTTGACTGCTACCCAGTGTGCCTCACCTGGGTTAGACTGATATCTGCTAACAACGCTTACAACATGACTGATATCAGGTTTAGTACATAGCATAGCATACATGAAACTCCCTACAGCTGACGCATAAGGGATCCTACTCATCTGCTCTCTTTCCTGATCTGTCTTGGGAGACATAACCTTGGAAAGATAAATTCCATGTCTAAAAGGAAGCAAACCCCTTTTGGAATTCTCCATACTGAACATCTTCAGTATTTTATCTATGTATAAGGATTGGGAGAGAGCAAGCAACCTCTTAGATCTTTCTTTATAGATCTTTATACCCAGTATATAGGTTGCTTCTCTCAAATCCTTCATGGAGAAGTTATTAGAAAGCCAAAGCTTTACTGATGAAATCATTCCTACATCATTCCCAATGATTAGAATATCATCCACATGTAGGGACATAAAAATGACTGCACTCCCACTAACCTTCTTGTACACATATGGTTCATCCATATTCTAAATAAAGCCAAACGATTTGATTGCTTCATTAAATCGGATGTTCCAGCTTCGAGAGGCTTGCTTTAGTCTATAAATGGACCGCTGTAGCTTGCACACTTTGTGGTCATCACCACTGGATATAAAGCCCTTAAGCTATTCCATATAAAGATCTTCCTCAATGTTTCCATTAAAGAAGACAGTTCGTACACCCATTTGACATATCTCATAGTCATAGTGTGCGGCTATAGCCAACAAGATCCGAATGGATTTTAGCATAGCTACTGGCGAAAAGGTTTCTTCATAATCAACCCCTTGCTTCTGATTGAAACCTTTTGCCACTAGTATGGCTTTGTAGGTCTCTACCTTTCCATCCGAGCTAATTTTCCTTTTGTAAATCCATTTACAGCCTATAGGTACAATACCTTCAGATGGATTTACTAAAGTCCAGACTTGGTTGGAGTACATAGAATCCATTTCAGATTTCATGGCCTTTTGCTATTTCCTCGAGTCGATGTCCAACATCCCTCTTTCATATGTAGTAGGATCATCTGGATGTTCCTTGTCGCCAAGAAACAATTCCTCTCTCATCTCATGAAGATACCCATATCTCATAGGAGGAGCAGATATCCTACCAGATCTTTGAAGTGGTGGTGTAACTGTAGGTTCTGTCTCAATAGGGGCAGGAGTGGTATCAGTATTGATTTGTGTGCTCTCGGATAATTCCTCGAGATCTATCACTTGACCTTTGCCTACTTATTGAATGAAGTATTTTTCAAAAAATATAGCAAACTTACTAATGAAGACTCTCTATTCACTAGTGTGACAGAAGTAGTATCCCAAAGACTTTTTTGGGTACCCCACAAATCTACATTTGTTCGATCTTGCTTCCAATTTAGTTGCATTTTGGTTCTTAACATATGCAACAGTACCCCAAACCTTTAGATGCTTAAGGCTTGGTTTCTTCCCATACCACATCTCATATGGTGTCTTAGGGACATACTTGGAAGGAACCCTATTCAGCAAGTAAGCGGCTGTCTCCAATGCATATCCCTAAAAGGATATTGGCATATCAGTGTAACCCAGCATCGATCGTACCATGTCAATCAAAGTACGATTTCTCCTTTCAGACACACCATTCAACTAAGGTGTACCAGGAGGAGTCTACTGTGATAATATGCCAGCCTGATCGTCAGAGAACAAGGGAGATTATTCCTTGCTAATGATCAAGATTAATATATTGATAAAACTGCGTGTTTATTAATCTCAATTCAATTGCAATTGGAATGCACGAGTGTCAAACCACTGGGAAATACGTAGATTTAATATGAGAAACTATTAGAATTAATGAAAGTAAAAGAATATTATCAAATTAGTTTGGTGGTGGAAAGAGCTTCAATTGGGTTGAAGCGGAAAATGCTGATTTTAACAAAACTGATGAAAACGCGATTAATTAGTGGAATGAGCGGAACTTGGGTGAGAAGTCCATTGAATATCAAATATGCAATTTAGTTATAAAACCCACGATATAGTAATTATGTATGGTGGTTCATCCAACTACAAGAAGGAATCCCCAAAAAGATGATGAATAACAGGACCGACAGGTTTATCCTTGAAAAGGAATGGAATATCACTATCCACCTTAATTGGGGATAAAGCATGCTAGTTTGATATTCATCCCAATAAGTACCATTGCATAATTATATAATTGCAATCACAGATATACAATTATATTATATTATATTTAGCAATAGTGTACGGTATACCTTCACAACTATGCAATCACATAATACAAATAAAGGGATGTTTATAAACTAAAATTGCATAAAGAATCCAACTTCATCCTCACCCAAGCTTGGAGTATTAGCTACACATCAATGAAGGAGAATATTCTTTATCCATGACAAGCTCTAAGGGGTCACGGGATGGAAAAGTAAAATAAAACAGAAAGTAAATGACTGAAGGAAATAAAGAAAAAGTGACTGAAAGAAATAAAGAAAAGGGCGTAAGTAAATAAAGAAAATGACTTAAGTAAATAAAGAAAATGACCGTAAAAGTAAAGAAAAATTCTCAAGTGAGAATTGAGCCATGTATAAAAAGAAAAAATTGCAGAAATTAAAGACTGAATAAGTAAAGAACAATTCTCAAATGAGAATTGAGCCATGCATAAAAAGAAAAATTGCAGAAAAGTAAATAACATAATAAAAAGCAGAATTGAACTATAATATAAAGTCTATTGAAATTGACAGAGTAATGATTCAAAGCAAAAGTCTTGAACCCTCTTAAACTCACATGGAGCCTTGTATTTATAGGCTGATTTACAAAAAGACCAAAATGCCCTTGAAATATCTCAAATTATCTAGAACAGCCCACAGCCGCCTCATGTCTATCGATAGCGAAGTTTGGCTATCGATAGAACTTCTATCGATAGCGAGACTTGGCTATCGATAGTCATGTTGGCTTTTGTTTGGAAAATGCGGGAATTCTTCTGCAGCCTTTCGTACTTCATCTCCTATCGCTGAACTTTTATGAAACTTTTATCACCGGTGACGATGAGCAAGACTTCCTGAGTGACGGCTTTGCATTTATATAATTTGTACAATTTTCTTATAAAAGAGAATTTAATCAAGTTATACAGAATTTATACAAAACATGATATTATTATTCAACTATTTATATAAGAGAGCACATTAATACCATAGATTGAAGGCATGATTCTGATACAATCACACTCCCCAACTTAGGTTTTGCTAGTCTCTTAGCAAATAGCTATACTCTGAAAGACGAAAAACTGAAACTATAAATTAAAAAGCCACTTTCGCAGGGAATCGCAATTGCATTTAGCGTATGCAACAAGCCTTTTAAACCACTAGGTTACCCTTAGCGGACGAGTGAAGTCTCGTGAGGGTTTGCAGAAAATGGTACCCGCAAACATGAAAGAATAAAAGAATCAAGAGATGAAGAATACAAAAATAAAACTATGTACAAATCAAGAGTTTCATCTACAGATATATCAAGAACATATTTGAAAATTTTAAACACAGAAAATGCTATCTTTAACAGGTAATTAGCAAGTGTTCAACGTGTAGTGAAGGTGAACTTGATAGAATCAAAATAAACGCAATAAGAATACGAGTATCAACCCTAAATAAGTTTCAACTTCAAGTCCTCACTGGTGGTCACTCGTAAGAAAAATGTTCGCTACGAAAGGTCAGTAACCCTGTGTCCCAAATGGATATATATACAAGTATAATACTCATACATTAAGCTCTATAAATAACCAATGGAAGATAAAAACAACGAAGTTATAAATGCATAGAAGTGCAGTTCATACATATTCTGAAACTTAAATAAACAAGTAATCACAAGAGAATTGTGCGTATAATTTGAAATCAAAAAGGACTTTGATAGGACTGTAATGTATTTGGTTTGTAACAAAAGAAGTTTGAGACAGCAAAAATAGGATGGTTGATATATATGTTCAAGGTTGCTACCCTAAACCATCCTATAACCCTATACTAACCCAGAACAACTTAAAAAATCTAACCAAAAGATATCAAAACTCAAAAAGAACATTCCTATCTCACGACTGTGCATCATCTCTCATCTCAACATCAGCCCTCATCTCTGCCTCGCGCTGCCCGCGGGCCTCATCGGATAACTGATGATCATCCCCAAGTGGGATGTCGACTCCAGCTGTAGGTTGTGGCTCCTCAAATAGTGCTCAGTCGGCCTCAAAAATCAGCTCGCCGTCCATACGTCTCCACATCACCCTGAGCTGAGCAGACTGCCTCTCTAGCTGAGCAGACTGTAACTGCTGAGTCTCCATAACTGATCTCAATCCCTCAAAGACCTGAAGTAACAAGTGTTGGGAACCAGCAGATGCTGAGGCTGGCTGAGGTGGTACAGTAGGAGCTAGAGCTGGAGCAGATGATGGCTGACCGGTAGTGGCTGGAGCTGGCTCTGATGGATCTGTAGACTCAGTACGTGGCCTCTTTGGCCGAGCCGCCATGCTCCTGGCGATAGTAGTAGGAGTGATAGGTCCCTCGCCCCACCGTGTCTGCTCATCAGACACAACACCCGCACCCAAAGCAAATGCTATAATCATCTGGGGGTACGGCATGTTGTTGCGCGGCTGTGTGAGAATGAAAGTCCGGATCTCTCTAAAAATGAGTAGGGCAATATCCATCTCATGATCGCTGATGAACTCGAGAAGTAGCCGCACAGACTCTACGGGGATCTGAGAATCAGTACCCTTCGCAGATTGCAGTAGAGCAGCTTATTCATAGCTGCGTACTGCGGGTGCATGTTCCCTGTCGTGAAGTAAACCCCATCAAATAAGGCGCGATCCTCACAGACCTTGTCGGCGCATCAGTCCTCGAAAAGATCTAAATAGCCGCCATGGGGATACTTAACCTCTGTAGCCACCGGACGCTCGCATCCCAAATAATCGGCGATGTCGTTCGGGGTAATCTCAAGAATAAGGCCTCCGACCTCAGCTCTAATCATTCAGCACGATCCTCTGCTGTGTGGACCGAAGTTTAGAACTGTCGAACCAAACTAGGCTTATAGCCCGCACCCTTCTTCAGCCAGGTGTTGAGGTGTCTGTCAGTCAGCGTCTGAACCAATAATCCCTTCCCCTTGAAGGCTTTCGGGTCGACGTAGCGCTCGACATTAAAATTTTTCGCTACGAGCATTGAAGGCCACGGCTTCGGAGCACGTGGGGTCGGTAATTTCTTCGGCCCTCCCTCAGTCTGTGTGAAACCCTCAAAGTCTCGAGTCATGCGAGGCTCGCCTGTCTCGCCAATCTCAGGGTGCTCAATATCAAAAACCTCCTCCACATATCGTGAACTCGTAGGAGGCGCACTCGCTGGTGGCTGATTGGATGACTGACCTCTAGCAATGGGTCTCTGCACGGGGGCTGGCGGCATATCGGACTCAGAACTGTCCGAAGAATCTGGCACTGTACGCTGGGCCTTACCCCGGCAAGTGGCTGTAGACCTCCTCGGTCTCTGCGACGGTGGAGTAGGCTCCTGAAAGGCAACGCCCTAATCTCGGGCCTTACTAGTTGTTTGGAGGCGTACCATGGCTCTGTACAAAAATAATACAAACACACCCACAGCAGCAGATACAATCACAATCAGTAAGAAAACACCGCAGTGGCAGAGATAAATTACTCAAGTAAGGCAAATGAACCCAACCACAATTCCATACTAGCCTAACATCCAGGCTTCACAAACAACCTATGATAACGACCAGTCAGTAGCAATTAAGCTATACTAAACCCATTTGTAACTATTCAGCAACAAGCCTATCATCCAGGCAGCATCCAACTCAAGGCAGTGCAATAGTCCTAGTAATGACCATAGAAATTATACAATTTACTCTTTGCCAATTAATCAAACCCAACCAACTAATATGACCAAACTTACATAGTTCAACTAACCCGTCGTAAGTATACATATACCCTATTTAAAAATTGAACATAACTAAGCCATAAACAAAAATGTCCAAATTAAAAAGGGAATGGAACCTTACGAATTGACGGAGCTCAAGTGAAGAAAGAAAAGTCGAGCTTGATAAATGATGGAGTCGTCGGATTGAATAACCTCGCCGGAGTGTGGCCAGAGGGCTGAATGGCGAATGGTGACAGCGATGAAAAAGCTTGATTCAATCGGTCAGAAGTGTGGAGAATGTCGTGAGGATCGCAACTAAGGTGAGCTTGACCGGTATGGTGGCTAGAGTTGGTCGGAAAGTGAGGTTGAAGGTGAAGGGTCACGGCGGCAATGGAGTTTTCCGGCTAGTTGCAAGGTGAAAAGTGGCAAGAAATCACGCGGAGAAGCTGGTTAAAGGCAAAGTTACGTGATCTCTATCGATAGCGAAGTTTCGCTATCGATAGCCAAAGTGGTTCTGCCGCGAATGAGGTTTTTTTTATTTTTTTGAATTGAACATGGCTATCGATAGAGTTTCTATCGATAGAGTTTTATTTTTTCGATAGAGTTTCTATCGATAGCGAAGCTTAATTTTTGAAATTTTTTTTTTTTAAAGATGAATTACTAGCTACCCAAGGCTGCTAAGTTATCGAAAAAATTTGTTAACTTTTAGGCTCCATTAGGGTACTACGGTGGATCTTATTACACTAGCAAGAATATACACGGCACAAGGACTCGAAGAAGGCCTAAAATCATTTTTCAAAATATGCGCAATATTCTCAACTGATTAGCAAGTTATTTACATTCTTCAATACGCATGAATTAAGCATTTATGCAAGGTACAACAAATAAACAATAACAAAGAACTGAACTGATATGATGAATATTTGAGACCCAAAACTGATCGAATGGTTCAAAAATTTGCATTATTTGTCACAAGTCTCCACTTCATAAAAGGGGTTTTCAACAAATATTCCAATTGAAAAATATGAAGATTAAACCAAGTTCGTGCTTGTGTAAGAGTTGAATACAGGCTAATCACAGTAAAGTTACGTTTAACGTATTGAAATTAGACAAATAGATATGATATAAATGTATGAATAAAACTCACAGTTATAACGTATTTATTTATCAAAATCTAAACAATTAATAACTATACAACCAATGGTATAATATGTGCACAAGAATAATAAAAATAAAGCATTATATACGAAAAAATTTGAATGAATAAATAAAACAAAGCATATATAAAATACTATACAACCCTCCTAAACTAGAAGCAGACATTGTCCTCAATGTTGCAAGGATGTTGCGACCAGAATAACCTGAAAGTACAAACGATAGAAAAAGAATGCGAAAGTACAAGGGAAATGGGCGGGGGGTACTAAGTTTAACGTCTACAGCCAGACGTGAAATACCTCACTAGTTAAAATGATAGATTGGGTCTTCCAAATTGATAGACTCAACTATCAAACCATCCCTAATGCCCTCACTATCAGTTATACCCTCAATATACGGCTTAAGCCTTTGTCCATTCACAGAGAAGGACAAACCAGTTTGAGGATTTCTAATCTCAACAGCACCGTGAGGAGCAACTTTTGTCACCACAAAAGGTCCATCCCAGCGAGACCTAAGCTTACCAGGAAATAACCTCAATTTGGAGTTGAACAGCCAAAACTTCTTATTAGGTTCAAAAGATTTTCTATTGATGTGTCTGTTGTGAAACTCCTTCATTTCGGCCTTAGAGATTTTAGAACTTTCGTAAGCCTGGTTCCTAATCTCTTCGAGCTCATTTAATTGAAGCTTGCGGTGAGATCCCGCTTCCTTCATTTCAAAATTAAATTTCCTAATGGCCCAAAGTGCTTTGTGTTCTAGCTCGACTAGGAGGTGACAAGTTTTGCCATAGACTAAACGGTACGGAGACATACCAATAGGGGTTTTAAATGCAGTCCTATAGGCCCACAATGCGTCAGTTAGGCGCAATGACCAATCCTTATGATCGGGCCTGACATTTATTTCGAGGATATGCTTAATTTTCCTATTTGATACCTCCACTTGACCGCTAGTCTGAGGATGATACGGGGTTGCCACCTTATGAGCGATAGAATATTTAGCAGCTAAAGTTGTAAAGGGTCGATTATTAAAATGTGACCCTCCATCACTGATGATGGCCCTCGGAAACCCAAACCTAGAGAAAATGTTCTCTTGGAGGAATTTCAAAACCACCTTGTGGTCATTAGTCCTAGTGGCTATTGCTTCTACACCATTTGGACACGTAATCAACAGTCACTAAGATATATTCAAACCCATGCGAAATAGGAAAATGTCCTATAAAGTCGATGCCCCATGCATCGAAAATTTCGATGATTAGAATAGGATTAAGAGGCATCATATCCCTTCTAGACATAGAACCCATTCTCTGGCAATGTTGGCAGGACTTGCAAAAGTCCAAAGCATCTTTAAATGAAGTGGGCTAGTAGAACCCACACTGTAAGACTTTAGCGGCAGTGTTTTTCCCGCTAAAGTGTTCTCCACATGCTAAAGTGTGGCAGAATTTCAAAACATCTTGCATCTCATTTTCCGGGATACACCTACGGATTACCTAATTAGCACAGTACCTAAACAGAAGAGGGTCTTCCCAATAATAAAATTTTATCTGAGAAAAGAATCGATCCTTTTCCTATTTTGACCAAAGAGATGGTACAAGGCCTATGACATGATAATTCACGATATGAACATATTAAGGTAAAGTAGAATGAGTGACAACAAAAAGCTGCTCATTAGGGAAAGAATCCCTAATAGGCGTGGGGTCACTCTCTTCTTCAACTATTATCCTGAAAAGGTGATTTGCAACAACATTCTCAGACCCTTTTTTATCCCTGATCTCAAAATCAAATTCTTGCAGTAAGAGAATCCACCTAATCAGTTTAGGCTTCGTCTCTTTTTTAGAGAGCAGGTACCGCTAAGCGGCGTGATCTGAGTACACAATAGTCTTTGATCCCCAAAGATAGGATCAGAATTTGTCAAGTGCAAAAACTACGGCAAGCATTTCCTTCTCAGTCGTAGTGTAATTTAACTGAGCATCATTTAAGGTTTTACTTGGATAGTATATAACATAAGGGGCCTTATCTACCCTCTGACCTAACACTGCCCCCACAGCAAAATTGGAGGCGTCACATATAAGCTCGAAAGGAAGTGACCAATCAGGAGCTCGCTTGATAGGTGCCGAGGTCAACATTAAGCGCAACTTATTAAAGGACTCTAAACAGGCGTTATCAAGATTAAAATCCACATCTTTAGCAAGCAGATTGCACAATGGTTTTTCTATTTTGCTAAAGTCTTTAATAAAACGCCTGTAAAATCCCGCATGTTCAAGAAAGGACCGGATTTGTCTAACAGTAGTAGGAGGAGGTAATTTGGCAATTAAATCAACCTTAGCCTTGTCAACCTCTATCCCCTACTAGAAACTATGTGCCCAAGCACAATGCCCTCCCGAACCATGAAATGGCTCTTCTCCCAGCTTAAAACAAGATTAGTCTCACAACATCTCTTAAGGACTTTTGAGAGATTGGTCAGGCACTCATCAAAAGAAGGACTGAAGACTGAAAAGTCATCCATAAACACCTCCAAAAATTCTCTTATCATGTCAGAAAAAATAGAGGTCATGCATCTTTGGAAAGTGCTCGGGGCATTGCATAGGCCGAAAGACATATGCCTAAATGCAAATGTCCTGAATGGACAGGTAAATATAGTCTTCTCCTGATCCTCAGGGTAAACCACTATTTGGTTATACCCAGAATAGCCATCTAAGAAACAATAAAAACTTTGCCCATATAACCTTTCTAGAATTTGGTCAATGTAAGGAAGTGGGAAGTGGTCCTTCCTAGTCTTGGAATTCAACTTTCTATAGTCTATACAGACTCTCCATCCAGTGGTAGCTCTCGTGGGGACTAGAATACCCTCTTCATTAGCTATCACTGTAATCCCAGACTTTTTGGGAACCAATTGAGTAGGGGAAACCCACTCACTATCAGATATTAGGTAAATGATACCCGCATCCAACAATTTTAATACTTCCTTTTTAACGACCTCTTTCATATTAGGGTTCAACTTTCGTTGGGCATCCCTTGAAGGATTGACACCTTCCTCAAGATGGATTCGGTGCTGGCAGATTTACGGGTCTAGACCCTTTAGATTAGCAACCGACCATCTTATAGCTAATCTTTGCTTTTTCAAAACTGATAACAGCTTACCTTCCTGTTCTAAATTCAAAGTAGAAGATATTATAATAGGCAAAGTGTCACTATTACCTAAAAAGGCATACTTGAGATTAGCCGGCAAAGGCTTTAACCCAAGTTGCGGTGGAGACTCAAAAGACGTGGGGGATGGGACACAAGCAATGGACGGAAGTGGTTCGACCCTAGGTCTCCAAGGAATTTTTCCTATGGTGGAGGTAGAATCTAAGACGAGATTCTCCTCCGTGAATGATTGCTCCAAGTCATGGTCCTTGAAACCAAAATAATTAAGGCAAGTTTCTAATGGGTCCTTAGACAAAAGATAAGGTATAGCTTCCTCTACCACCTTATCTATGATATCAACAAAAGAACAATCCTGAAATTTATGAGGTTGATTGGCTGCACTGTAAACTTGCAGCCTTGTTTTCATGTTCCCAAATGACACCTTCATTATGCCAGTCCTACAGTGAAGGACTGCATTTGCAGTTGCCAAAAGAGGTCTTCCTATTATTACAGGGATTTGAAGCCTATTAATATCAACGGGCTCCATATCTAAAACGATAAAATTTGCAGGAAAGACAAAAGAATCTATCTTTACTAGAACATCCTGCAGTATCCCTCTAGGTACTTAGTGGACCTATCAGCAAATTGAAGAATAGTAGGTGTGGTTTGGAGTGTTCCAAGCTCCATTTTGGCGTAAACTGAATATGGAATTTTATTCATGCTTGCGCCAAAATCAACTAACGCTCTATCAATATAATGACTTCCTAAGAAGCAAGGTATGGTTGGCATTCCAGGATCTTTCTCTTAATGGGAGCTTGGAATTGACACACAGCACTAGTTATGTCAACTGGAGTTATAGGTTTGGACAAATGAACGCGCTCCTTGCGATGCTGTGTGCACATTTCTTTCAAAAATTTTGCATATGAAGGAATCTGTTTGATGACATCTAAAAGAGGTAGATTGATATGAACACTTTTGAAAACCTCTAACATATCAGACATGCTAGCCCCTTTTTTAGCTCTCCTCTCAGGTGCTAAAAGTGCAGACAGAAATGGGGCTTTTGGCACATAAGATGCCAATGGATCGTCTAAAGCTGCGAGAATGTTATCCCTCGAAACTTCTGACTCTTTCTCTTTTTCAGGTTCTTTTTCTTTCTCTCTCTTTCTCCCCAACTTTATTATCTACAACCTTCCCACTTCTCAAAACTATAACAGCCTTCACATCCTCATTACATTGAGGGTTCTGAGAAGTAGAACTCTCAGCTACATAAGCCCCTTTAGGATTTGCAACAGCCTGACTCGGAAACTTCCCCTCCTCTCTGCGACTAAAAGAAGCCGCTAGTTGGCCCATTTGGGTTTCTAATTTTGAGATTGATTGGGAATGGGATGAGTGAGTTATGCAGAGGCCTCTAGACTTTTCAGGGTAGCTAAGACTTGTTCCTCAAAACCAGGCGTTCTTAAAGGTTGTGGTAGTGGTTGAGTCACAGCTTGACTCTGATAATGGGGTGGAGGTGCTTGTGGAGCACCATAGCTTGGGTATTGGGGTTGCATCTGTGGTGGTCTATATAGCTGAACAACAGTAGGGTTACTGACGTATGTGGGTCTCACAGGTTGACTAGGATTGGACCCTCTCAGTTGACTAGACCACTGAAAATTTGGGAGAGTCTTCTACCCAGGGTTGTAGGAATTGGAATATGGGTCATTCCTAGATGGTGCAAATCCTTGAGCAGCATTTACTTGCTCTTGGACAAACTCAGGGTACTGTCCCGCCATGGGATAATACAGGGTCTCGTGAGAAGGGTCAGTGCAGATATTGCACACCAAGTTGACAGGTTTAACATGGGCTTTAGAAGATTGCCCTTGTGCAACTATTAATTAGTTAAGTTTTTGAGACAAAGCCTCTACTTGCTTGTTTGCCAAAGCTTGGGGATCCACGTCATAAATACCACCCTTTTTGGGAGGATTTTTCTTCACTAATGAATCATCACGGTTACCTAAAGACATTGAGGCCATATGGAAAGAATCCTCACTCAATGCTTCAAATCAAACCCACATTTCATCATCTCCCTTACTCAATATTGCTCCCCCACATGCAGATTTTACAGTCTGTGTGTCACCCTCAGTTAAACCTCTAACAAAAGACTCTATGATTTGCCATTTAGGTACATCATGATGGGGGCATAACCTTAGAAGTTCTTTCATTCTTTCCCATGCCTCGTGAAACGACTCTTGTTCATGTTGGACGAAGTTTGTTATACCTCGTCGCATTTGATGAGTTTTACCAATAGAATAAAATCTAGACAAGAACAATTTCTAAAGCTTTTCCCAAGTAGTGATAGGGACAGGTGTTTGAAGAGTGCAAAGCCAATGTTTGGCCTTATCCTTTGGGGAAAATGGGAATAGAAAAAGTTTCAGGGATTCTGGATGGAAACCCTGAATTCTAATAGTTGAACAGATCCCTAAGAATTCCTGCAAATGGTCATATGGGTTTTCTCTATCTAACCCATAGAAAGTAGGAAGCATCTGAATGGTAGCATGCTTAATCTCGTAGATGAGATTCTCAATGTTTGGGATTTGGATACAGGAGGGTGGATTAAAACTGTTAGGCATAAAGCGATCCCTAAGAGTTTTTAGACCTGGTGGGGCTTGGGTAATCTCTGCAGGTAACATCACATTTCGCGCAGATGATTCACCCATTTCAAAATTCTGCAAAGGTACAGACTCACTGGATTATCTCAGAGAGGCTCTAGCAGCTCTCAGAGTTCTTTCTAACTCAGGGTTAATAGGTATTACGTTTAAAGACAACGACCTTCTATCCCGCATAAATTAAGGTCTCCACAGATAATCAAGGAATTATAAAACAAATGGTGAAACAGTTTAGCTTTAGCTTATAATTGTTCTTTTAAGCGCGCGGGAGTGAAGCTCCCAATTCCTGATTTCAGCAACCTGTAATTAGAGATAGAAAATAAATAAATAATATATATCTTGATATGTATAAACAATATAAAAGAATATATCTTAAGTAATATTAACAGTATTAATATTTACGACTAAAATTAAGTCCAATGGTTTCTTTTCAAATAAACTGTAATATTCCCCGGCAAGAGCGCCAAAATTTGATCGTCAGAGAACAAGGGAGATTATTCCTTGTTAATGATCAAGATTAATATATTTATAAAACCGCGTGTTTGTTAATCTCAATTCAATTGCGATTGGTGAGCACGGGTGTCGAACCACTGGGAAATACGTAGATTTAATATGAGAAACTATTAGAATTA
>JAESVK010060356.1:231-18317 GCA_017140935.1 Hamamelis virginiana
CTGAGGCTAACAGAGGGTCCTCTCCTTCTTCTCTCATCCTCTGCAGTGGGAGTTGATTCGTTGAACTGTCTGCTTCGAAGCTTTAAGAAAAAAAAATCTAGGAGCAGTAGAAAATTAAAAATGTGGGGTCGTTTATAGAAATTATGAACAGCTTCTTGAAAGGAGAGACTGATAATGACAGCATATGCTTATTAATAAGTGCCGTATTCAAAGGAGACTGATAATGACATGCATTTTCTCAACATCAGAATATATAAATATATATAATATCGGAAATCATTCTGTCGTGTTTATAGAAGGTTACGTCACATCTTAACTTATAGATAACTATCAGATAAATATTTTAAAAAATTGATATATGAATTATATATTATATTTATATCTTATAGATAATTATGAGATAAATATTTTAAAAAATTGATATATGAATTATATATTATATTTATATATATCATGCTAGCCAAAAATTAAAGTAATATTTCAATGGTCAATTTCTTGAAAATGTTACTGAAAAAAATTGTAATAATTTTCAGTTATAATTTTTTATAACTATATTTTAAAATTCTAACATTAGATTACCACGATTTTTGGCATACAAAATATCCATAAGTGCAGTATCTATTCCGATCAGTGTTTCAAAATATGCATCTTACAATTATCTATCGACTTCATGTTTATATAAGTTATGACTTACTTAAGCATATGATTACTAGATATTATATATTGATATAGAACTATGATTTAGTAAGGATGTCATTACCTATCTTTATGGTTAGTCTATCCCCACTACGAGCATATGATATGTATTTTAAAAAATCAATTGTTGGATTAGACAATCTTTTTATGTATGTTATGTTTGTCAAAAATTACATTGACTCAATAATTTGTTTTCAAAATCCAATTTGTGAAACACTTTAACAGTATATACCACTGGATGCTGTCATAGTTGTTTAATATAGTTTGTGTTTTGAAAACTGACCGTTGGATCACTGTAATTTTTTGTAGACACGACATGCATGAGAAGATTATCTAATCCCATTGTTGATTTTTCAAAATACCAATTCCAATGAAAGTGGACTAACGATAAAATAGGTAAAAATGTCCTTACAAGATCGGGACTTTATTTATATATATAGAAATTCCATACATTTTGACATGTTAATCATATGTTAGTTCGTTTATCTTGAAATGCGGAAAAGATTTTTTTTTTTTTTTTTATAAAAAAACTGATTATTAAATTGAAAATTCTTCTTATGTGTATCATACATGCCAAAAACCACAATCATCCAATGGTCGATTTGCAAAATACAAACTAAAAAAGACAGTATCTACCATTGAATATTATTAAAATTGTTTTACGATCTATATTTTGAAAGCCGAGTATTAAATTACTGTAATTTTTTGCATATATGACATATATTCAAATATGCATAAAAAAAATATTTAATTCAATTGTCGGTCTTTTAAAATATTCACTAATTCGCATAGAAGTGTACTCACATATAAACATGTGAGGAGGTCTTATAAGATCAGCTCTCTCCATATATATGGTATATATATAAAGTTTTGATCTTATCAAGTATACCTCATTTTTACTAAAATTAGCTAAGAAAACAGACCTTTAGATTCCGATTCACTTAATGCATGATTCATCTCGAGATTCCAATCCAATGGCTCAAGGGTCTTAGCTGATTTTAGTTAAAATGAGGTATACCTCATAAGAACATTTTTCATATATATGTATATATATACCTTGGACCTCACATGATCCACATTCTCTATTGCTTTTGTCCATTTGTTATGTTAATCCATAGTTTAACACCAGCCACTAAGTGGATGACACGTGTTAGAATATGGAAGGAAATAAATTTTGAATTAAATTCATAAATAGAGAGAGCTATTAAGGATAAATGGCCCGAGAAAAAAGGGATAAAAATAAATGGATTAATGTTCGGAATATAAGGCAATCATAAGGATAAAAACTTATTTTTATTTTATATAAAGATAAACCTTAATCATCTGAAATAATCAATTGTCAAGAGAAGTAGAAGGAATAAATGGTCCGAGAAAAAAGGAATAAAAATAAATGGATTAATATTCGGAATATAAGATAATCATAAGGTTAAAAACTAATGTTTATTTTATATAAAGATAAACCTTAATCATCTGAAATAATGAATTGTCAAGAGAAGTAGAAGGAATAAGAGTTCGAAGTGTGGTAAGACACTTAGACTTAGAATAAAGTTATCGTTGTTTGAAGAAGGATTGTTGGGTTCGAAGAGGAGTCCTTCATGATTGGTGAAGTCACAGAAGGAAAAAACTTGATGAGGAGAGAATAACACAAGGAATTTGGAATTGAAAAGGAGATTGTAGATGATGTCTATAAATAAAGGGTTCAGAAGCAATGAAAAGACATTTCAAACATACACAATAATTTCAAAGATTCTTTCTTCTGCAGAAAGGTGTTTGAAAGCCCTATTGCTGCTTGGCCAAATTAGGCTCTGTAGTAGGGTATTTCAATGATTGTTTGAGGTGGATAGAGAAGTGTTCCGAGGAAGTTCGAGGTTCCTAAAGGTGGCAGGTTGGTGGACAGAGCTGTGTTAAAATTTGGAGAAATATTTCCCTCCTAATTTTATCTTACAAGAAGATTACTTCGAAGTTCGAGGAAGCGGGTAGAGCAGTCTTGAAATTTGAAGGAAGGAGTCCTTTTAATTTATTCAACCAGGAAGCTATTTCAAGGAGCAAAGAATGAGGCAGAGCTATCTTGAAGTTTGTTTTACTTTGCTTTGTTAAATTTAGAGGTGAATTATTCTTTCAAGAATTTTAGTTGAGTTGTTCAAAAGGCTTGAGGATAGTTTGAGCCGTATTGACGACTGTTTTATTTATTTAATTTTATTCGAATTTATTTTTCTTTCCTATTTACTATTTCAATTTCTATTGTTGTTTGCTTATTATTGTTGGGATTAGTTTGCTTGGCCAGTCTCCTTAAAAGTCTTCTTAATTGAGGCAATTCAAATCCCATCACTTGGTCTTAATTGTAAAGAAATAATTCTAACTACTTTACAGTGGTTTGAACTCATAAATTTTTTTAATGAATCAACAGTTACCTAAAAAATTCTCATTGTGCAGGCTAGTGGGACTAAGAGCAAATAGTGCTGTCGGTGGGGTTTTAATCTGCCCAAGCTGAATCTAACCCCGATCAAAAAGCATTTGTTTGTAATTATAGAAAATATTCAGAAAGTTTAATTGGGATTTGTTTTAGTGCAACGAGATGTCCGATTTCGACTAAAACAATACAAAGGCATATAATTAACCTGTTGGGAAGGGTTCTCTTACCCTTCCTATGCGTTACCCTCTTCGAAATTTTGTTTTTCAACATCCTTTGAAGCCTAAAATAATGAGAAGGCATAATTAACCTAGTTCACCCCAATCACCTCTGTCTCGAGTCCTTGACACACCTTGATCCCCATAAAAGTACTTAGAAACTTGTACTTGGTTTGGGAGAAGAAAGAGATAGAAAGAGAAACCAAACAATGAATTCACCACCATTTATGCACTTGGATCCAAATGGTTATGCATTTCATTGCGGCCATGATTAGTTCAAGAAACAGTTTTTTGTTTTCAGAGTTCAAAAAATAGAAAGCAAAAAATAATTATCTTGGTTTTTTTTTTTGTTTTGTTTTGTTTTGTTTTGTTTTTTTGTTTTTTGTTTTTGTTTTTTGTCTTATTTTGAAATAATAATTAGCCAAACATGTTTTTTCTTTTTAGGGTGTTCCTTACTTTTAAAATAATAACAATAATAATAATTTAAACATAGAATTGTTAATTAAACATATTTTTTACTTCATTTTTTGTTTTTTCAAAGATCACAAACAAATATGGCATGGCCTAAAATAATAATCTAAAATGCAACTACATCTTAGAATGATTCCATTACTATCAATTCATTTCAAGCTATTTTTTTTTTCTTTTCAAGAACCTATATAAGATATATCGATAAATCCAGCAACCACCACCAGAAACAAAACAAATTTTGTCACTCCTCTTTGTACTTTTCTTAAGCCAATAATTGATTAAATTTAGAGATCGAGTAGTTCAATAATCCAAAAAAGTTTCTTGTAGACGTGCCTTGGACCTCCAACAACTAAAATAAACATCATTACAACAGTTAAAATAAACATCATTATAGGACTGAACAAATTTATGCATAGGGCTATTTTGAGACTGGGATGGAATTTGCCCCATTGCCCATACGAGTGCTAACTTTCTGTGCCTGCAAAGGGAATTTCAACCACAAGAGAGTATCAATTACTTACATGGAGAAATAAGAAAAGAAAAGAAAAGAAATTCTAGGAGTTTGATTAGGTGAGTCTCAACTTTATATTTCAATTCATGTGACATGTTGACATGGCAGTCCATGTTAATCGGTAGATTTCGTGTGGGGCATTAATAGGGTAATGTGACCAGACACATCAGCCTGCCATATAAGTTGAGTCGAATAAGATTGAAACTCACCTAATGGGAGGTATAGTTAGTACATTTTAGAGTAGATGCCTATTTTTTTACTTTTACCTCTTTTTCCCAGTTGCATCTGATGGCAAGGATCGATAATATGAACGTTTGAACCACAGTTCCACTGATCATTCCAGCCCAAAGGCCCTGTTGTTACATATTCATTTATTTGTACATATCAAATCAATTATGGCAGGGTAATTAGATTCAAATTTTAATCAAAATCAAAATCAAACCTTAATACCTATTTCTAACAGTAAAATAATAATAATATATGCGTTACCTTAATACCAAATTGAAGCAACCACCCAAAGACAACTCCAAGAGGGAGCCCAACAATGTAATAGCTAAACATATTTACAAATGCCACAAATGCTTGCCAACCAGATCCGACTGCCATCCCTGAAGAAGAAAATCGATCATTTTAATTTGCAGCATCCATATAGAGTCCTGATCTAATCAGCATATGCTTATATATATATATAGAAAAATGTTGTTATCAGGGTACCTGACTTTAACTAAAGTCAGCTAAGACCATTGAGACATTGGATTGGAATCTTGAGATGAATCATCCAATAAGTGAATGAGAATCTAAGGGCTTGTATTCTTAGCTGACTTTAGTTAAAGTCAGGTAGAGCTGATAAGATCAGCTCTCTCTCTCTCTCTCTATATATATATATATATATAAGCATGAAGCTAATCAATAATGAAAAACTGTTATTGGATTAGATATTAATGTAAACATCTCAAAATATAGACCGAAAAAATTGTAACTGTTGAAAACTGTAAGAGCTTTTTTTTAGTAATATTTTTGAGAAATCGACTGTTGAACCGTTTTGATTTTTGGCATGCATGACATATATAAGTACAATATTTAATCGGATACTTATTAATTAATTTTCTCACCTGAAAGAACTGGTTGAATGCTATTGAGGAAAATGGTGATTGCCAATAAGAGGGCTAATTCATCAACCATTGTAATGACAGAAGTGGTGGATGTAAAGATCGTGGCTAGCTGCTTGGGAAATCCCAGAATCACTAAACAAAAAAATAGGCCCAGTATTGAGGAGGTGAAAACTGACACTTGGGTGGCAAACTTGGCACCTTTTGCATTGCCTGCTCCAAGCTCGTTTGCTACTCGTACGCTGCATGTGTTTCACAGAATTACACATTCAGCGGCATTGCCATAGATATCTTGATCAACAAGCTTAAATTTGAAAAGAATAATAGGGAAAACCATGAAAAGAAAGTTGAAATATTGTTTTTTCTCTGGACCAATTTACTGTTTAAAGGTACTTTTGTATAAACTTCAAACTCAAAATTCTAAAGAACAATAGACTTGCAAATCACAACGAATGTTAATATACATATCTATAGGGAGTCTATTCTTATAAGGAAAACCTTATGCAAAATTTGCGTAAATTAATCTTCATAGGACCAATTGCAAAATATATTTTTAAAAATTGACCGTTGGATTAGATACCTTCTTAATTGTGCATGTCATGCATGCTAAAATATCGAAGCGGTTCAACGGTCAATTTCTAAAAAATACTACGGTAAAAACTTTGACTTTTTTGTTCAAATTTGTTTATTTACATAATCATATGTTCACATAAATATAATAGGTGCAGAGCTTCTATTAGAAGGGGCACCTTACACATCTTTGCGTAAGGTGCCCTCTATATGGCCAAATGTAGATAATATTTTGAAAAATTGTCCGTTAGATTATATAAATTGCTTATTAATTTCATGTTTACCAAAAATCATAGTGATCCAATGGTCGGTTCTGAAAAAATTAATTAGAAAAAACTAGTGACATTTTAAAGAACAAAATATCACAATTTTCAAATGTGACATTTTTCAGAAATAGACAGTCAAATCACTTTGATTTTTGGTGAATTGAATATGAAATTCATAAGCAGTTCATTTAATTCAACGATAAATTTCTTAAAACATGATCAACATTTAGCCCTATAAAAGTCACCTTACCTTATAATAGGAGCCCTCACAATCGGTGTGCTACTCAACATGTTCCGGTATTTTTGCTTCTCAAAAATTATTCCCAAAATGCATCCCAAATGATGTGGGATACTCAAGTCCTTCAAATTTTTTTTTTTTTTTTTAAACAAACTCTATTCTTAATAATAAATGAAAGAATTGAATTCATTTAGGACACTTTAAAAAAAAAAAAAAAAATTGCTGGCTAGACTAAATGAAGGTACAGCTAGCCAGCTGGCATGGTAAAATTGAGCACTTAGATGGATGTATGAGACATGATTATTGATTCCAATAGAATTACTGCAGTTGTGTAGAGCCCAATGCAGTTTCCTAAGGAGAAAAAAAAGGAAGAAAGAAACTCTTAATTCATGATTCACGAGAAGGAGTCTGGGCCAGGACTGTACGTATGATAGAGTCTGAGACATGCAGTCCCGTGGTCATACAGCGTGGTTACCAAGTAGAAAAAAGTATAAAGATGGATGAACAGTGATTTATTCTGCATAATAAAGGAGACTTAATTAATTAAGAACATGTGCGTCCAAACGTACATACCCAGTTGCTGCAAAAAATCCGAGAGGAATCATGTATACCCAGCCAAAGATTGTTATGCTGTCACGCTCAAAAGTTATGAAGTTAGAAAAAAACACAGCCAAAACGAAACCTAATCCTATATAACTAATTAAAGAGCTAATTATTACAGAAAAAGAAAAGAAACAAATTAAAGCTCGATTAAGGAGCTAATTAATTACCAGATAGAAAGGGCATCTATTGCAGACTCATCATTCTTCACAACCCCGGCCACTATGATCAATACTCTGTAATAGAAGTTCTCCAACCTTAAATAAACAAATCAAATTAGGCAATTAGCACACCTCCAAATCTAAATTAATTTTGATCTTCATAATTAATTAAGGATAAATTATATAAGAGCACCATAAACTATATATATAGCGAAATTTCTAAACTAACTCCCTATACTTGATAGCTAGGTTTATGCAATTTACACCTGTAATTGACATGTGTAGAGAGAGAGAGAAGAGAGAGAGTGGGTGGAACACATACATGAGCATGACCCCAGAAGCGACAGAGAGTTTGAAAAACTCCCAAAGCCCAGCAAAAGCTTGAGTAGAGAAACCAGTCCAAGTAAGAGGACACCCACCAAAAACAGTGTACCCAAACAGTCCAACAACAGATACCCACCAAGAGAAATCAAGAGTAATGGCAGCTCCAACAATCCCAATTCTCAGTTTATAAACAAACACCCAACTAATAATTACATGCACGAGAAGAGCACCAGCAGAAACCCAAGCAATCACAGCGGTTTTCAGCTGGCTCAGCAAGAACCGCTGTAATGCAAACTGAAAAGGAAAACACAAGTGAAGTGGTATCAACCAAATCGCCACCAAACCTGTCTGCTCCGCCACCGGAGTTGAAGTTCCGATGAGCTTCAATAATGGTGTAGCAAACACAAACATGGGCAATAATATAATGGAACTTAGGAAGAGAACAATCCATGAACGTTGCATGTATATACCCAACATGTGCCACTGTTTTGCTCCATAAGCTTGGCCACATAGTGTTTCTAGTGCACTTGCCATTCCTAGCTGCATCGATGATATGAAATTTTGGTTCCATCAATTCCAATAATTAAAAAAAACAAAACAAAACAAAACAAATTGATAACGGTTTAATTGAAATTAAAGAAAAATAAAAAAATACAAAAAAAATTATTGGTGAAAATTGTTTACTAAGATTAATACATAGGATGGTGTCAGAATTCTAAAGTATTTCAATCAGTGAAGATACCAGTTGATTCTCATAAAGTGTTCCATGTGAGAAAAGAAAATGGTTTTTTCTTTTTTTCTTTTTTCCAATCAACGAGTTCTCTGATCTAGTTGCCAGATGAAGCACGAATAATCCCCCGCTTTCCATACGAAGCCATCGTGCCATACGCTCGTCAACCCTCAGGCTACTAGTCCAAATAAGTTTCTAGCTACGAGAGTTTTACTGATTTTAAACCTGGAGTATCTACATTTAGAGCTCACACTTTTACCGTTTACCGTGAGGCCAACTCTTTTCGATTGAAAATGAGATTCTTTTGTTAATTAAGTACTTTTAACAATTATCATTTTTTACTTTTATGACTTTTCTCAACAACCAAACAAAAGGGTAGAGAAGGGTATATATGTTACCATGCAAGCGAAACTAACGGCGATGAAGACAGTGGTGGCAATAGAAATGGCGGCGAGGTCGAGGTCATTGAGGTGGCCGGCGAATGCTTGGGTAATGACAGTCATGGAATACAAGCAAAGACGGCCGAAGATAGCAGGACCTGCAACTGCACAGATCTTCTTTGATTCCAACCATGACCGTCTGATCAAACTTTCACCTTTTGATTCTTCTACTGGGCCTGAAACTAGCAGAGGATTCTCTTCTTCTCTCATGATCCTCTGCCGTGGAATTGAACTGTTTGCTCTCAAAACTAATAAAAATAAAGTTGAAATGAAATGTTGGGTTCGTAAATAAACAGGAACCCATCAATTCTCTGGGCCTTTTCTGATCGTTATCATGTGTGTCTTTAAGTCTTTTTCTTTTATTTTTTTAAAGTGGGCCAAAAATAATGAAGGTGAATGATTTGGCATCAAGGCACAAGTAGGTATCACGTTGCAATTTTGGGTTTGTGACCATGCACAGGAAAATCAATGTGACCGACATAATAAAGAGAGCAGTGATATGATATTGCCCCTTCTGTGGTGTCCTTGTCACACTCCTAATAATATTCATATATTGTGATGGCCAAGATGGATAATAATGAATTAATTAAGAGGCATAATTACATTAGGTGCATGCCAAATTAGGGTTTGGCCCAGCTTGAATTCATTCTGTCATGCCTCCAACTTTGTTCCCATCATACTCTTGCTTCATTTGGGTTCAACTGAGTTGACACTCATTTCATTCATTTGGGTCCAACTGAGCTGTCATGCCTCCAACTTTGTTCCCATCATACTCTTAATTGCTTCATTTGGGTCCAAGATGACACTCATTTCTCAGGTATCCCTTCTTTACAACCAAAAATGGAAATCTTAACCAGACTCTAGGACATTTTCGATAGGGAAATGTAAATTTTGTGATTCATGCATATTCATTTTTTAGATTATAAAAGTGAAATGGATAAGGATGTGGATACAGATCGATGTTCCAACGGTGCCATATCCACTATGGGATCTTGGAAGGAAAATGAGGGAAATGATGATGTCGTGTATGGATATATGGATATCAATTTGGCTCAATCCATTTCTTGCATATGGATATGCATTACCATTGGAGCATCCAAATTGCTATTCATATGCAAAAACTGGATTTGCACATGGATATGCATACACCATTTTGGAGATGGCCTTACATTAATTAAGGGTGATGATTGTGTTAACATTATATTTAAGTCTGATTTGGAGTAGCTTTGCTTAAAATTACTTTTGGAGTTTAAAATTAATTTACTTGATTTAAAAAGATGGGTGATAATTATCACTTCTAGACAACTTTAGGGATATAAAATAATTGGCCAAAGCTAACCCCTAGCTATCTTTTTACTATAAGGTCTCTAACTGAGATTTACTTTTGCATAAACCCCCTACGCGGTTCCATTCCTGCCTCTTTGGGTAATTTGAGTAACTTGTCTATTTTGTATCTCTATGAAAATCAACTTTCTGGTTCCATTCCTCCAGAAATTGGAAATCTCTCCAATCTTGTTGAAGTTTACTTGGAAAACAATCATCTAACAGGTCCCATCCCTTCCATCATAGGAAACTTGTCAAAGCTAATCGTGTTGTTCTTGTTTGACAACCACTTTTCTGGTCCAATTCCCTCTTAGATAGGAAAGTTGGAATCTCTCCAATGGCTGAGCTTTCAAACAAATAATCTTACTAGTTCAATCCCGGAGTCACTGTGTAATTTGAGTGAACTAATCCTTCTACATCTCTACAACAATCAACTTTCTGGTAACATTCCTAAAGAAATAGGAAACCTAAATTCTATTGTTGACCTGGAATTGAGCCAGAATCAACTCAATGGTTCAGTTCCTGATTCATTTGGTAATTTAAGCAACTTGGAATTGTTATTTCTTCGTGAAAACCAACTTTCTGGTTCCATTCCTCAAGAAATAGGAAATTTGATGAAGTTGGTTGTACTGCAAATGGGAAAAAACCTGTTCACTGGTTGCTTGCCCCAAAATATCTGCAAAGGTGGATTGCTTCAAAACCTCACTGCAAACGATAACGATTTCGAAGGTCCAATCCCCAAAAGCTTGAGAAACTGCACAAGTTTGATCAGAGTTCAACTCGAGGGGAACCAACTCACTGGAAATCTATTTGAAGCATTTGGTGTTTATCTAAATCTCAATTACATGGGTCTAAGCAACAACAAATTTTCTGGTGAAATTTCTCAAAATTGGGGATGGTGCCCAAAATTGAGCACCCTGTTGATGGCAGGGAATAATTACTGGTAGCATACCACCTGAGATTGGAAACTCTACTCAACTGCACATACTTGATCTTTCTTCAAATCATTTAGTTGGGAAGATTCCAAAGGAAGTTGGCAAGTTGTCGTCTTTGTTGAAGCTAATTTTGAATGAAAATCGACTTTCTGGTGAGGTACCTCTGGAACTGGGATCACTAACTGATCTGAAGTATCTTGACCTGTCAACAAACAGATTGAGTGGGACAATACCGAGAAATCTAAGGGACTGCTCATAACTATCTTTTTTTTCTTTAATTTGAGTAACAACAACTTCAGTGGCGAAATTCCAGTTCAGTAGGGCCAGTTAGTTCACCTGTCCCTCCTAGATTTGAGTCACAACTCACTCATAGGAGTGATACCGTTGCAAATCAGTAATTTTCAGAGCTTGGAGAAGTTGATTCTCTCCCACAATAACCTCTCTGGTCCCATTCCGATGGCCTTTGAGGATATGCCTGGCTTGTACGTTGTATATTGATATATCCTACAATGACTTTCAAGGTCCCATTCCCAACAGCAAAGCTTTTCAAGATGCTTTAATACAAGGGAATAAAGGGTTGTGTGGTAATGCCGGGGACTGCAACCTTGAAGTCAAAAACATATCCCGAAGAAGGGCCACAAATTTGTGTTTTTAATCATACTTCCTCTTTTGGGAGTACTTTTACTTCTACTTCCAGTTGTGTTCGTAAGAATTTTCTGCATTTCTCAAAGGAGAAAGAGAGATTCTCAGATAAAGCCAAGTTATGTGCAAAATGAAGATCTATTTGCAATAACGACTTTTGATGGAAGAATATTGTACGGCGAAATCATTAAAGCAACCAATGATTTTGATTCCATATATTTCATTGGAAAGGGAAAACATGGTGATGTTTACAAAGTAATGCTTCCACCAGCTCATATAGTTGCAATGAAGAAACTCCACCCATTAACTGATGATGAGATGGAAGATCAAATTAAAAGGTTTTATCAACGAGGTAAGGACATTAACAGAAATAAGACATCGAAATATTATGAAACTATATGGATTCTGTTCACATGCACGACACTCCTTTTTGGTTTATGAGTACCTTGAGAGGGGTAGCTTGGTCTCAATTCTTAGCATAGAAAAAGAATTAAAAGAATTGGATTGGGATAAGAGGGTGAATGTTATTAAAGGAGTGGCTCATGCTTTGTCTTACATGCACCATGATTGCTCGCCACCAATTGTTCATCGAGACATATCGAGTAAAAATATTTTGCTGGATTCTGAGTACGAGGCTTGTGTTTCCGACTATGGCACTACTAAGCTTCTAAAAGTAGACTCGTCCAATTGGTCCGCAGTTGCATTCACAGATGGCTACATTGCACCAAGTAATTAATTATTTAGTTTTCTTTTTTCTTTAGTTAAAACAGAGCATGGGACATGAATTTGTGATCTTTTTTTTTTCTTTGCAGAGTTTGGTTACACAATGAAGGTTACTGAAAAATGCGACGTGTACATCTTTGGAGTGTTAGCACTGGAAGTGATTAAAGGAAAACACCCAAGAGATCTCATATCCACTTTACCATCTGCAGTGGCTGAGAAGAACATGTTGCTGAATGATGTGTTCGATGAACACCTTTTAGCTCCCTCGCCTCAAGTTGAGGACGAGCTTGTATCTATCATCAAGCTGGCGGTTGAATGCATAAATATCAATCCACAATCTCGGCCAACCATGCTTATTGTTTCTCAGGAGTTGTCTAGTCCAATCTCAGCTTCTTAAAGCCATCCATGCTGTTATTTATGGACATATATGCAACTAGTAAACATATGATATGTGTGCAAGGTCATTTGCTTTCGAAAGAATATAATAGCTAGAATCAACTGTGTGGGAACCATCTCCCACCGCCACAACACCAAAGGGTTTAAAGCCAAACAAGACTTAAGTGTGGGCCCCACGACATCTACTTTACTTGTGATCACACAAGAGACAAGGCTTCTTACCCCAAAATTACAGCCCAGCTCTCCCGTTTCACTTATGTCATAATGCCACACACTAACTTTCACTACTAGAAAAACAGCCTAAGACGAGGGTTTAAGACGAGGGTTATTCTTTTGTCACCTATTCCAGGGTCGTCTTTAAAAAGACGAGGGTTTTAGAACCCTCATGAATTTGAACAAAAGACGAGGGTTTAGAACCCTCGTCTTATATAGAAACAGCGAGTGTTTAAAACACTCGTCTTTTCTCATAGCACAAGCGTTTTCAACGAAAAGACGAGGGTTTAAAACCCTCGTCTTACACAGAAACGGCGAGTGTTTAAAACCCTCGTCTTTTCTCAATACCACAAGTGTTTTCAACCCTCGTCTTTTCCAAAAATGAGAGTTTAAAAGATAGAAAAGACGAGGGTTTAAAACCCTCGTCTTTTCTCTTTCAATTTTTTTTTTTTTTTTAAATTATTCCATTTGGATATGACCTGTACCAACCTGTATATCTACATGTAGATACATTCACAAACCCACCAATATGAAGTGCAAGAATCCTAACTATAAATATAAATTAGGATATGATCCTGTAACCTGTATATAAACATGGAATCGCATTCACAAATCCACCAATGAAGTACAAGAATCCATTCTCTTTTCTAAATATAAGTTAAAAGTGGCATTCATGTACACTCAATTTCGAATCCTAACTATTTATACAATCAATCAATGTCTCATCATCAATCTATTGGAAAACAAAATCCTAATTAAGAATGAAGAGGCATCAAAATAAATCATGCACTCGAACTCCGCTAGTTCCTCCATCATTTTCTGGTGAGTAGCATAGTACATATGTTGAAAACCTACATAAATACATAAGATAAGCATGGTTAAAAGATATCAATTTCTGTATCATTTAACTATATGATTTAACTAAGATGTAAAACGTTTTACATAAGTGGGCCTATAAAACTTATTTAGCTTGACAGAGCAATAAGCAATGAATCCAAAAAGACATATCATAGCAAACATAAGACAAATAAGCCTCTCCAAAGCCTCTTTCTTATGGTTTGGGAATTAAAATATATATTAAAAATAAAACAGTTGGGTAAGTGGTGATTTGTTAACCTAGTAACAAAAAATAATGTTAGTGCTTCATCTTCAACTTTTGGACATGGTTAGTCTACTGATCTAATTCCCCTCACTTAGACCGTCAAACTCAGACAAGAAGTGCTATCATGCTTATGAATGACACTCCTTGAATGACATCAACAATTTTCCAAGGAAAGCGAGTTCTTTGTCCATTTTGAGAACATAATATATTAATCACATTTTCTTGAAGCAGAAAGTGTTCTGAAAGAATGTGTGATGATCAGCTAAATCAAGTAATTTGAATAATAATTCTAAGATATTTTATCAGAGACCAGACATTTCCTCTTAACCCCACCATATTCTTAAGTCATTAAAGAATGCTCCGATACAACATGATTTTAACTACACTTTTTTATTTTTTGCTAGATCATGACTATTAAGTACACTAACATCATACACATAAAATACAAAATTCAGCCACACAAAACATCATAATCTAATTAATTGTCTTTTTGAACTATGCATCAGTATCTGCAGCTAAATCCACGGTTCGCAGTTTTGCCCTAGGAAAAGGAATCACGATGATTTCATCCATATTATGTCTTTCAGCCTAAATCGTCCATTTTATGTCTTTCAGCCTAACACATTTATGTCCAGAATTAGAATCTAAATCCGTTAATGAATCTATGAAACGGATTTATATTTCTAAAATTTGTTTTTGAGGGTTCACGGAGACACAGCACAGAATAAAGAGATACAACTCAATCTCTTCTTTACTTTCAAGAAAATTTTTGAAACTTGAAACAAACAACCAATTACTAAATGAGTGAACATTTTTAACACCTTTTAAGAATGTATCTCCTATTATGCTTTCCTTGATGGATATTATTGGGAATTTGAGCCATCGAAATGCCATGTGATTTCCTGGCTGCTTCTTGTTAGAAATGAAATCATCATAAAAACCGATTATCTAATTTGCGTTTCTACTCACATGTAACATATAGCTTATCATCATAGATTTTTTCAAGTCACAAGTTTAAGCCTACGCCTCATGAATCTGAAACCCCAATTCCCTGCCTCACACCTCTTTTCAAACCATCAACTTATTTGGAGCTGCAAAAGTAAGCTTATTTTTACCATAATAGAGATAATAAAGAAGATAGCCCCATGATCTTGCACAACATAATAATGAAATGCTGTAGAGGCAACCTCTTAAATGAGAGTACAGCATTTCTTTTTAGCCAGCCTATTAATGCTAAAACTCAGTGGATACACTATTGTGGATCCAAGTTTCCATACTATCAAGGATGTAAACAATAATCAACAAGAAGTTTCCACCCCTAAAGTTCGTTTATCAATGTATACATGAGTTTTCCCAAAAGTGATATTGCAGTGTGCCACAGTCTGAAGAGGGAAGAAACATAACCTGAGTGCAGAAAAAATAAGAGAAGGAACAGTGAAAGGTAGGCGTTGTGGTCCTCCAGTCATAATATTCTTCCTCACAGTACATATAATCTGATGACCAGTAAATTAATTAATTAAATTAATAATCATATCATAATAAGAATATAAGATTTAAGTTCTGAAGAGTCATAAACAATGTAAAGAAATAACAAACACCATAAAAGAACCCAAGAGAAAGTTGAATACAGGGCATTATTGCTAGATAGACACAAAAGTCTATATCTTCACATTATTATGGACTCCAAAATCATATGATGATTATCATTGGATTTTGATCACTAAGATATTGGTGAGTATCAGACAGTAGCAGAAGGAAGCAAAGCATTTGCACAAGGGTATTAACTCATATCAAATCAACAAAGCCTAATATTCCAATTATTTGGGGTTAGCTCTGCTGAGCCACATGCATCTTTAAATTATAGGAAACCATGTCTTTTGTCACCACCACAACTAGTGTTCTTGTTTACCATCCTCTTTTCCTTATGGATTACATAGAGGCCAACCTTAGCTACCAAATTGCTTCAAACCTATGCACTGACTACATATTGAGGAAACAAAAACAAAACAAAAAACAAACAAACAAATTGATACAACTAAGCAGAAGAGTTATTTATGAAATTATATCAATTTAAAGAGATGCTAGAACTTGGCATGAGACATTGAAATTAGGCAATTATAATTTGGCTATAGGCTAGAGCACATAATTTGTTCTAGACTACTGTAATTTTCCATTTGAAGGGTAGCATCAACCAGATAGGATGGTATTCAAATGAGGAGAGAAAAGGAGCCACCACATCACCATCAAAATGGCACATGTTTGGTCCAACTTACATGAAATCAGAAAATTTGATATACAGTGACGCTGATTCAATTGCTTACACCCCATGGATAATAAAAAGTCATATAGTGGGAGAGTTATTTTTTTTTTTGATAGGCAAAAGAGTAGTTTTATTAAAAAATCAAAACAAAGCACGTACACATTACACCCAATTCAATAGGACGGTCCATCAAAGACGTAGCACACACCCCTGACCCGCCTCAATATGGCTTGAAACAGAGCATAAGAAAGAAGAAAAATTCAACGCCTTAAACATATACTAGAAAAGAACAGATATTCTCCACAACTGGAACAAATCTTTTCGCACACCGCACACTCCTATGCAGCCAAATCAGCTATGCAAAGGCCTTCATGAATAGCAAAACAAGCTTCCAAACCCTCAACTACCATGGTAGAGCAATACATAAAGAAAAGCTCCTCGAAGAGGGCAACAAAGTGCCTTAACATCTGAGCCAGCTCCTATCCCAATCACCCTCAGCATCTTTAACAGTCTTTGCAGGCAAACTAAAGACCCCAACACCACCACCCTCCCCTAGCAGATTTCAAGCTAAAGTCGAACTTCACTCCAATTTGAATTCAAATGGAGATGCTATTTGGCACTCCCATTCCTGTCACCCCAGATTCCGAAAATGGCTTTAAAAGCTCATATGGCACAACCCCAGCACCACTTCTGTTCTTCAAACTCCTATCTGTGTTCCTAGAATCAATGATCCCTTCAAGTTCTTTCAACTTTCCATTGAACCGCTCAAAAGCAGCCTTTATAACTGGATCTGCATCCCAGGATGGCTCTATATCCTTGCCAATATACTCTTCATCACTTGAATGATTTGACAACAAATCCAAAATAACCATAACTGTTACAGCTTGAATTTGTGCAGGGAAACATTTCAAGAGTTCATCCTCAGGTTTATCCAAAAATCTAGAATCCAGCTGGGTTGGAGTACCAGCTTGGCATTTACAAGCAATGCTAAGATTCCAAGCTTCACTATTGGTCATTTTCCAGTAATAGCTTCTACGTAAGACTCCTAAGTCCTACCAGGTTTCCATCTTGAAACTCAAAAATTATTTTATCCTTACACTCCATCATCTACCTCTCAGCTTCTTTTTCAGCTTTTCAAACCTTTAATTCAATCAAACCAATCCAACTTTGATTTTACAAACATAAAACCAAACATGTCAGCATATACTTAAGCGCTTATATCCTCTTAACCAAACATGTCAGCATAAACTTAAGCCCTTATACCTCTCCTGAAGTTCTTAAAAATTTTCCTAGAAGTCTTATTTTCATCACCAATCAATTCATATGATATTAGCTTTAAAAAAAAAAAAAAAAAAAAAAAAAACTTGGGAGTGTTACCTAGAAATCTCAGTTCACCCCAACTCTGGGTAGCCAAGCTAACTAAACCAAAACCTTTGACTACTGCACAATATTCATGAATAAATTTGGCCAGGCCACCCCTCACAAGATGCAACATTCCAGAATCACGAATAATCTAGTCTGTTCATGTATCAAAACTTGATATAACATATTCACTATTGTATCCTGCTTGCAGCTTATAACATTGGCTTGGGTGCAAGTTAGATTTGCCCAATAGACTGAGCTTGCCCATCTTGCCTAATTTTTCTTTGTAAACCAGCCCCCCCCACAGATATTAAAATATATATATATATATATATATATATATATATATATATATATATATATATATATATATATATATATATATA
>JAESVK010060358.1:0-18224 GCA_017140935.1 Hamamelis virginiana
TTATTTTATGTGAAACATAAAATGATAGGGTGTAATTATTTTATGTGAGACATAAAATAATGCTTTATATGGGAGAAGTACCATATAATTGATGATAGGTTCATATGGGAGATGTACCATATAAAGTGATGGGTTTGATTTGTTTTATGTGAAACATAAAATAATGTGTTTGAAATATTTCATGTGAGACATGAAATAGTGATGTGAGATTATTTTATGTGAGACATAAAATAATGGGTTATATGGGAGAAATACCATATAATTGATGATAGGTTCACATGGGAGATGTACCATGTGAACGATGAACTTGAGTTATTTTATGTGAAGCATGAAATAACATTTTGAATGAGGTGTGATTATTTTATGTGAGACATAAAATGATGCTTTATATGGGAGATGTACCATATAATTGATGATATGTTCATATGGGAGATGTACCATATGAACAATGAATTTGAATTGTTTTATGTGAAACATAAAATAATGGTTTGAAAATATTTATATAGGAGAAGTACTATATAAATAATATTTCTTATGGGAGATGTACCATAGAAATAATGAATCTGAACTATTTTATGTGAGAAAAGTATCACATAAAATGATAATTTGTATGTATTTATGTGAGAGAAGTATCACATAAAATGGTAGCTTGTATGTGTTTATGTGAGAGAAGTATCACATAAAATAATGATTTGTGTATGCTTATGTGAGTGAGATATCACATAAATGTTTGTTTTATGGTTTGTTGGTGTGATTGATTTTGAAATAATTGGAAGTGTGACTTCCAAGAATTATTTTCATTCTGGATTTGTTCAGGAAATAAATCTCAATGTTTGTGAGATGATGGTTGAATCATCCCTCTTTTGTTGCGGCAAAAATGGGATGCCATTTTGTTTCGTTGGTATTACATGGCGAAGCCATGAAACACCAACGAGGGGCTTCTGTGGACACCCCATTTTTACCATTTATTTCTACTATATGTCCATGCAAATGATCAACTAGAATAGCTGATCATTGGGTGAGGAATTGGTCTTGTAAAGACCAAATTGACCAAATTGCCCTTTTCTGAGGAAAAGGACAATTCATTATTTCATGTGTACATTTGGATTAGAATCAACCCATTTGTATTGCATTTGACTTTTGAGGTGTTTTAGAACATCCCTGTAGATTTTCATGGCATTCTGATGAGAGCTCGATAGGTAATTAGGGTTTTTGCGACTTGAAGGGCATTTTCGTCCTTTTTCTCGTATAATTTCCGAATGACCTCCGAATTCGAAACGGATTGTTTCATGAGGTTTATATGGATGTGGGGAGTGAATTTGGTATGTCAATTGAGCCTTTGAATGGTTGGGATGGATTCTCCCAAAATCGATCCCACGGGTAAGGATGAGCCGAATTAGGGTTTTGATCAAATTGACCGTGAATTGGTCGTTTTCACCAAAACAAAAGATTTTCAAAACATGTTTTTAAGTACCAATTTCATGTTGAAACCATGTTTTTAGAAGTGGTGCAAGCCTAATTGATCAATTTTACAAAACAGAGAATGGTCATTTGACCAATTTTGGCACAACCGGGTCGATTGGCTAGCTTTTTGCTAAAACCCTTGACCATGGTCAATTGATTTTAACCCAAAAACATTCTAAAAATGTGGAGGATCAAAGCACGGTCGTTTTGAGCCCTGAACCATCGAATTTGGATCAGATTTGACCAAGATATGGCCAAATTATGCAAACCCTAAAAATTTGGGAACCAAATCGGGAAGGTCAGCATGGTGACCGTCCTAGCTAGGACGGCCAACCGTCCAGCTAGGACGGCCAACCGTCCATGCCTAGGACGGCCACCAGCATGGCTCGAGCCAATTTTGCCATTTTTGAAACCTTGACTTATTTTGGCCGATTTGATTTGATTTTTTTGGCTCAAATGCGAAGGGTTTCAGCCTTCAAACCCTAGAGAGACTCATCCTAGGCCTTAGGATCATTTTTTAAAGAGATTAATCCTAGTCATTCAATGCTTTTAACCCTAACTCTATATATATTGCACTATAGAGGTTCAGGAAGAGGGGGAGAGAATTTTAGGGTCTTAGGAGAGAGGAGGCTACAGAATTTTGAGGCTCCTCACTCTTGCACCATTGAAGGAGTAAGAAGAAAAGGCTGAGGAGCTTGGAGGAGGCTAGCCAAGAAGGAGGGAGAAGGGTAAATTCTCAACCTCATTCTTGTTTCTTAAGTTCTTACATAAATCTGTGATGCTATAATGTAAGTTCTCTTCATTCTCATATGAGATGGATCATCTTTTTCTTTTTACTCTGAGAATGTTTAACATGTTAGGGTAGTTTCTTATTTGTTTATGCATGATTAGAATAGGATGTAGTTTTAATATAGGATAATAGTATGTTCATCATGAATAGGATTGGTTTTATTTTGATTATATATTAGCAAGCATGATTAGGGTTGTCTTTTATTGTTGTTTTATGTGAGCATGCATGATTAGGTTTAGGTTTTTTTTTTGTTGTTTTGTTATGATTTTATGATATATGTTTAGGGTTAGTTAACTTTATCGAGATTTTATGTTAGAATGCATATTTAGGGTTAATGTAGTTTTGTTGTGATTTTATGTGGGTATGCATGTTAGGGTTAGCTTTGTTATGATTTTATGTATATATGCATGATTAGAGTTAGTTTTATTATGATTTTATGTAAGTATGCATGATTAGGGTTAGCTTTATTGTGATTTTATGTGAGTATGCATGATTAGGGTTAGTTTTATTATGATTTTATGTGATTAGATATGTTTAGGATTAGTCTTGTTATCATTTTTGTGTTAGTTAACAATGTTTAGGATTAGCTTTATTGTTTTTTTATGCTAGTTATCATGTTTAGGATAAGTTTTTTATTATTTTATGTGTAAGCATGTTTAAAATAAATATTGGTGCATTCATATTGTTATTTGAATCTCTCGATGTTTAATTGATGATTTTAATGATAACATGAGTCTATTAGTATGTTAATTTGACATGTGATGAGTCTTGAGTCTTTTTGTTTATGTTTTATATGATTATTTAAACACTTGCCATGGATTTGATCATTTGAATATGAAAAATGTGTACGAGGGAGCGTGCAAAGGTGAGATCCTTCTCTTGTGATTAAATTGATCATTTAAGCATATTTTGGTGTAATTTTTTGACATGTTTTTGCATAGTAATTTAGTATATTCATGTAGGATGCATGCTAGGTCACTAACACGATTTTTATTATTTTTTTTCAAAGTTTTTAGAGTGATTTAAAGTCCGCTTTCAAATCTGTCCGGAATTGAAAATGGTCTTAAATGATTTCTAAAAATTATTTTAGGGCCAAAACCAACTTAGAAATATGCTTAGGTTCACATAGATTAATTAGTGTGCATTTAGGAGCATTTTCATGCATCTTTAGAATTGATTACTTGTTATTTGTTTAAATTTCAGCATGCATTGCATTAGGATTTTAGGGTTCCTAGATTAACTTTAGGGCTAGTTAGAGACCCTAGGCTAGGAAGGTCACTTGACCTTCCCTAGGAATTTCCTTTGTTGTAAAGATTGTTATCGGATTTGAGTATTTTAATTGATTTGAGATGTCGATCTTCGAGATATTTTATAAAAAGATTTTTGATGAAATAAATATGATTTTTTAGGAAAGATTTGATTATTAATTGATTTTCAAAAAGATTTGGAATGTTTTAAAAGATTTTTACTTTGGAATGAAATTCCTCTCAATATGATTTGTTTTCTTGAAATATCTTTGAAAAAGATTTTCAATTGGAATTTAATTCGAAAGATAAGAATTATTTTGGAATATTTGGATTTTATGAATATCTTTTAATTTGAAATGATTTCAAATAAATGATTTTGAATAAATGATTTTGAAAGAATAAACAAAAATTCTCGAAGTTAGAGTCTTGAATTAGGTTGAAATACCTTTGATGATGTGATCGATTACAATAGGAGAGTCCTAGGGTAGTCGAACTACGTGGACTTTGATACTTGCTAGGTGATACTAGTAAGTTACGTAGGCGCTAATAGGGCTCAAGTCCGCCCTAGGATGCCCGTAGGGTGTCCTAGGTTCTTAGGGTTTGTTTGTATATATTTTTATTTATTTATTAATATAACTAATATAGATAATGCATTTATATCACTACTTTATTGGTTGATTTAGATTATTTAGGATTGTTTGTAATAAGAAATTTAAATAGCCCAAATAAATTAGAAGTCCTTTAATTAGGGCGAGGTGGGTGCCTACAAGTGAAAGCTTGGAACCTTCCCACGTCGTAACCTAGCCCCCGGATCCAACTCTGGTTTGTAGACTGTCTTTTCATTGAAAATGGAGTTTGTTTTGTTTTGATTTAAAAAATAAAATATTTTTCATGATTTCCTTATTCCTTAAAAATAAGGTGGCGACTCCTTTGTTTTGATTTCTAAACCCCCCCTAATCACATCGCCCGGTGATGATGTGGACTCACACCACAAAGCCCCATCCACGAGGCAGGTCCACAGCTAGATATGGAATAAATCTATATTTGATAACTTTTCAAATTTCGGATTATTAATTAGGGGCAAAATCGTCTTTTAAAATAAATATTTAAATCATTTTTATTACTATATTTAATTCAGGACTTTTAGATAAAGCCATCTTATACCAGGGTCCTATTGGTATAAACCCATTCTTTTTATTACAGTTCAGCTGGGCGGTTACTGTTGCATTTCCCGAATAGGCACATGGATGTACCAACCATTGTGACTGTTTTGAGGCAGCCATTCGAGAAACTAATGAGGCAGTTATTATGCCCTTTCGAAAGGTCACCAGATAATCTATAAATAGGAGTTTATAGAGGCCGAATTCAAGCATTGAAATAGATACCAAAATTACATTTTATTACTGTCTGCATCTTCATTCTTCATTGTGTTTGAGAGAGAGACAATAAGTTTTTTATTTGGTTCGTTGGAATACTTCAATTGAAGTGCTTTCTTTGGAGTATTCAAGTCATTGTATCTTGGGAGGCAAACGTTCTACGACTCTAAGCACCTTGAGAGGGACGAAATTTGTCTTAAGGAAAGAGTGTTTAACACTTGCCTTGACTTAAAAATTCTACAATTAGAAGGAGTATACAAGTAAGTATTTACAGTTTTATTTAGTTTTACAGTTTGATTAAACTACAAAATATTTGGAATAAAGTAATAACAATCTTAAGACAAAATTCTTCTCTTTTTATTTTGTATTTAATCTTCTACTTTGTTTCAAAATATTCTGTGTGAGTTTTTCTGTTTCTACAAAATAATTGAATTCAAGTATTTAGTATATCTTAAAATTTTGTCTATACAAGTGTTTAAAGTATTATTGCTTTGTTTATACAAAAATGACTAGTAATACTGTCACTACTAATGTGCCAACTCAAGTAGCACATACCCCTATTCCTGCACATGGAGAGAAACCTGAAAAATTCAAGGGTGAGGATTTCAAGCGATGGCAACAGAAGGTGTTGTTTTATCTCACCACTTTGAATCTTGCAAAGTTTCTCCATGAAACTGCTCCTGTTCTCAATGACGGTAAGACTGATAGGATCACTATAGCGGCAAAGGAAGCATGGAACCATTCTGATTTCTTGTTCAGGAATTACATACTTAATGGTTTGGATAATATAATATATAATGTATATTCTCCATTAAAGACTGCAAAGGAACTTTGGGACTCCTTAGATAAGAAATACAAAGCGGAAGATGCCGGATTGAAGAAATTCGTTGTAGGCAAATTCCTAGACTGCAAGATGCTTGATTCAAAGACTGTGGTAAGTCAAGTTCAAGAGCTTCAAATAATTTTACATGAGATACATGCTGAAGATATGTCTTTGAGTGAATCTTTTCAAGTGGCTTCAATTATTATTGAAAAACTTCCACCACTTTGGAAAGATTTTAAAAATTATTTAAAGTACAAGCGAAAAGAGATGAGTCTTGAAGACTTAATCGTAAGATTAAGGATTGAAGAAGACAACCGGAATTCTGAAAAGAATAATGGTAAAAAGAGTTATGAATCTAAAGCAAATGTAGTTGAACAAGTGCACAAGAATAAGAAGAGGAAGCACTCGAACCAAGGTCAGTCTCAAGGTAACAAAGGTGGCCACAACAATAAGAGGGTCAAAGGCAAATGTTTTGTATGTGGCAAACAGGGGCACTTTGCAAGAGATTGTCGTTATCGAAAAAATCAAGAAAATCAACGTCAAGCTAACATGACAGAGATGGAGAAGCTTTCAGATACAATGGAAGATATTGATATTTTTGCTGTGGTATCTGAAGTTAACTTCATAGGCAATGGAAGAGAATGGTGGGTGGACACTGGTGTTACTCGTCATATTTGTTCTGATAAGAAAATGTTTTCAGAATATCAATCAAAAGAACAAGGTGATCTCTTCATGGGTAACTCATCTACTTCCAAAGTTCAAGGAGTTGGAAAGATAATTCTGAAGATGACGTCAGGAAAAGAGCTTACTCTGAATAATGTGTTGCATGTGCCGGATATTAGGAGGAATCTTATATCAGGGTCATTGTTGAGCAAGAATGGTTTCAAGCTGGTTTTTGTGTCTGATAAATTTATTCTTACAAAGAATGGGATATATGTAGGGAAAGGGTGCTTATTTGATGGGCTATTTAAGCTAAATGTAATAACTATTAGTCCTAAAATTAATAAAGATATATCTTCTGCTTATATTGTTGAATCTTATGATATATGGCATAGTAGATTAGGGCATGTTAATAAATATTCTTTGAATAAATTAGTTGAGTTAAATTACTTCCCTAAATTTAATATTGATCATAATCATAAATGTGAAATTTGTGTGGAATAAAAAATGACAAGAAAACCTTTTAATTCAATTGAAAGGAATTCTGAACCTCTAGATTTGATTCATAATGATTTGTGTGATTTAAAATTCATACAAACTAGAGGTGGAAAAAAGTACTTTATTACTTTTATTGATGACTGCACTAGATACTGTTATGTTTACTTGTTGAGAAGTAAAAATGGAGCACAAGCTATGTTTATACATTATAAAAATGAGGTTGAGAATCAACTTGGCAAGAAAATTAAAGTTCTTAGAAATGATAGAGGTGGTGAGTATGAATCTGATCCATTCAGTGAGTTTTGCTCAAATAATGAGATTATTCATCAAACTACAGCTCCTTATTCTCCTCAACAAAATTGAGTTGCAGAAAGGAAAAATAGAACTTTAAAAGAAATGATAAATGCCATGTTGAATAGTTCTGGATTACCACAAAACATGTGGGGGAAGCTATTCTTTCTGCAAATTATATCCTGAACAAAATACCTCATAAGAAAACTAATAAAACACCCTATGAGCTATGGAAAAATAAAGTTCCTACCTATAAATTTTTAAAGGTGTGGGGGTGTTTAGCTAAGGTTATGGTTCAATTTCCCAAGAAGGTTAAAATTGGACAAAAAACTATTGATTGTATATTCATAGGCTATGCTTATAACAGTAGTGCATATCGATTCCTAGTTCATAAATCAGAAATTTCTGATATTCATGAAAATACAATTATTGAAGCTAGGGATGCATCATTTTTTGAGAATATTTTTCCATGCAAAAATTCACGAGAGATAAGTTCTGTAAAAAGAACTTATGACACTGCGACAAAGCTTATGGTCCTAATCTACTCCATTAGTTCAGTAAGAGGGCAAAGATTTCAAAATCTTATGGTCCTAATTTTCTAACGTATTTATTAGAAAATGAGCCACAAAGCTTTAAAGAAGAAATGTCTACACCAGAGGCACGTTTTTGGAAAGAGGCTATAAACAGTGAAATTGAATCCATTATGCATAATCATACATGGGAACTTGTGAATCTTCCTCAGGGAAGTAAACCTCTTGGATGTAAGTGGATATTCAAGAGAAAAATGAAAGCTGATGGATCAATTGATAAGTATAAAGCTAGATTAGTAGCTAAAGGTTTTAAACAAAGAGAATGTGAAGATTATTTCGACACCTATTCACCTGTTACAAGAATAACATCTGTTAGAATGTTAATAGTTATTGCAGCTGTGCATAATCTCGAGATACATCAGATGGATGTTAAAACAGCTTTCCTAAATGGTGAATTAAATGAAGAGATCTATATGGAACAGCCAAAAGGATTTGTTGTTCCTGGTCAAGAAAGGAAAGTATGTAGACTTGTTAAGTCCTTGTATGGACTAAAACAAGCTCCGAAGCAATGACACGAAAAATTTGACAAAGTTATGATGTCAAATGGCTTCAAGATAAATGAATGTGATAAGTGTGTCTACATTAAATCGAATACAAGTGGCTATATCTTGTTATGTCTCTATGTGGATGATATGCTTATTATTGGTAGTAATAATGATATCATTAAAGTTACTTAGAAAATGTTGAAAAGTAATTTTGATATGAAAGATCTAAGTGTTGCAGATGTTATACTAGGAATAAAGATTTCTAGAATAACTAGTGGATTAATATTATCTCAAGCACACTATATTGAGAAAATATTAAAGAGATTTGGTCAATTTAACTGTAATCCTGTGAAAACACCTATAGATAGTAATATACATTTATAAAAAAATACTGATAAAGGCATATCTCAATTAGAATACTCCCAGATCATAGGTAGCTTAATGTACCTAATGAATTGTACAAGACCAGATATAGCATACTCAGTTAGCAGATTAAGTAGATACACAAGTAACCCAAGTGCAGAACATTGGACTGCAATTACAAAAGTACTTAGATATTTAAAATATACTATGGACTATGGGTTACACTATTCAAGATATCCAGCTGTGTTAGAAGGATACAGTGATGCGAATTGGATATCTGATACAAAAGATTCTAAATCCACAAGTGGATATATATTCATTCTTGGAGGTGGAGCAGTATCTTGGAAGTCTTCAAAACAGACGTGCGTTGCTAGATCTACAATGGAATCTGAGTTTATTGCTTTAGATAAACCAACAAAAGAAGTAGAGTGGCTTCGTCACTTCTTAGAAAATATTCTAATGTGGTCTAAACCTATGCCACTAATTTGTATTTATTGTGATAGTCAAGCAGCAATTGGTAGAGCACAAAGTAACATGTACAACGGTAAGTCTCGACATATTCGTCGCAGACATAATACCATGAAACAAATGCTCTCAAATGGTGTTATTACCATGGAGTTCATAAGGTCAAAAGAGAACCCAGCGGATCCGTTAACTAAAGGTTTGAATAGAGAGCAAGTGTATAACTCATCGAGGGGAATGGGCTTAAAGTCTATTAAATAAAGTTCGCCATGATGGAAACCCTACCTAGCAGACTGGAGATCCCAAGAACTAGGTTTAAAGGGACAACCTAATTGTGGGGACTAGAGGATATCACTATAGGAGAGAAATCTCTTACCCATTTTTATGATGAGAAAGTGATGCCTGCAGTGAATATTAGGATAAGCTATGCTTTTAATGGATCTTATACTTTGAATTTCAAAGGGAATATAGCAGGATATTCTTAATAAGATGTCACCTATCCGAGTGTGAAGGGGCCGCTTCTATGAGAATGAAAAGGCTAAATTCTTTAGAGCACTCGTGAAACCAAGTTTGTTCAGGGCCAAAATGAACACAATCGTTAGAACTAAGCTTATTAGAAGAGGATTCGTGTGAGGACTATTGTCTTGGTATGCATAAAAAGCTGAACAGTTCAAGACATCGTGTTCATTGATTAGCGAGCATATCCGATAGTCTTTCACTAAGGAAGGTTCAAAGCCAAAAGCTACCTCGCCTGATGCGGATGTTTTTTGATTCCCTCTCTTATTCGAGTCCATGCATTGCATATACATGATGATCCTGGTGATACTAGAATTTTCTTTCAATGTGGGGGATTGTTAGTATTTGAGCATATTAAGTTCATAATTAATATGTGGGGTCCACCACTAATTTGTGGTAGGACTATATTATAATATAATTTACGGAGTAGATTAAGAAATAACATTTAACATGCTCAAATACTTAAAGTATTGAATGAAAATTTAATAACTAAAGTTATTCACTTGTGAATGAAATTGAACTCTATCCCACATTGGAAAAAAGATGGGAAGTTTCTCAAATTATAAGTGAATACCTTGAAGATATGGGTTGGGCCCCAAGGGGTACCAATGTTTTGTGGAAGGGGAAGGACCTATGTGGGCTTGGGATTGGGCCAAGTCTACCGCACGCGCGTTGTCCGTCCGACCGACTGGGCTGGGTTGGGTCATCTAGATCTAGCCCATTTCTTTTTGTTACAGTTCTGCTGGGCGGTTACTGCTGTATTTCCCGAATAGGCACATGGATGTACAAACCATTGTGACTGTTTTGAGGCAGCCATTCGGGAAACTAATGAGGCAGTTATTATGCCCTTTCGAAAGGTCACCAGATAATCTATAAATAGGAGTTTATAGAGGCCGAATTCAAGCATTGAAATAGATACCGAATTTACATTTTATTACTGTCTGCATCTTCATTCTTCATTGTGTTTGAGAGAGAGACAATAAGTTTTTTATTTGGTTCGTTGGAATACTTCAATTGAAGTGTTTAATTTCTTTGGAGTATTGAAGTCATTGTATCTTGGGAGGCAAACGTTCTACGACTCTAAGCACCTTGAGAGGGACGAAATTTGTCTTCTTAAGGAAAGAGTGTTTAACACTTGTCTTGACTTAAAAATTCTACAATTAGAAGGAGTATAAAAGTAAGTATTTACAGTTTTATTTAGTTTTACAGTTTGATTAAACTACAGAATATTTGGAATAAAGTAATAACAGGATTTCATGAAAGAGTGTTTCTCAACTCCTCTAACTCCTGCAGCCTTATTTCTGCTAACAATTTTACGGGAAGCATACTGGAAACATTTGGAAATTTAAAGAATTTAAATGATTTGTAAGTAATACAGCTATTTGGATACCTATCATCTTTTAGTTTGAAGTCTCTTAACTCCCATGTACTGCCTGCAGTAGGATAGATGGGAATAGCTTTTCTGGCAAGATACCTGATTTTATTGGGAATGGACAAATATTACAAGACTGTGAGTACTGTACTCCATTTTATATATATGTCAATGTTTTTCCACTTGGATTTTTGTACAGATATTTTAAATGAACTCTTAATCTTATCTATTGCAGGGATATGCAAGGCTCATCCATGGAGGGCCCCATACCTTCTACCATATCCCAGTTGACAGAATTAGAGAGTTGTGAGCACATGTTCCATTATATGATAATTGCTATATTCAGTTCAGTAATCTTATTTATGGTTGAAAACTGAAAATCTAGAAAGATGAGTCAATTAATTTGATGTGATGCTTTTTGAATGTTAGGAGGATAACTGATTTGAATGGATCATCAAGTTCGGATTTCCCTGATTTGCAAAATATGACAAACTTGTCAAGACTGTGAGTTAAATACTGATTTATTTTCCTGCAAGCTAGGTGCATTCATCCTATATTGTTTATTTTTTTGTTCCAATAATTTATCACAATATGGTTCGTTTTATCTCGTGTGGTTCAGGGAACTGAGGAATTGCTTAATTACTGGTCAAATCCCAGACTACATTGGAGAATTGGCAGCACTAAAACAGCTGTAAGTTGCTTTGGATGAGCATTCCTGTCCAGATGCCTTGATATACTATAGTTATATATATATAAAGCTTTATTTTAGAAATGTTGTGTCCCCACTATGTCGTATCCTAGATTTTTGAGGATTTGTTGCGTCGGCGTGTTCGTATCAGGTTGTAATCGTATGGCGTGTCTGCGTTCATGCTTCTTAGGTTTGATATGATATAGTTAATAATCTACCATAATAATGTAAATAAATTTAAAATCTAACCCAAGATTTAGTGAAGCGAAACAAACAAATAAAATAAACTTTTGACAAAAATTTGAAAATTTCCTTTGGAGATTTGAAATTGAGACTCGTATCCAATTTGGTTACAAACCTAACAGATTTGTGCTTAAATCTTGTAGATCTAAGGTGGATGAGGGAGAAAATGAGAGGAAATGAAGTACATTTTGAAAGAAAATGAAAATTTTTTGCACACCCTTTTATAAGGGTATCAATGCCATAACGACTGGGACTGTAACGGGCATAATGGTCCACTATGCACCATTAAAGTACGATGTCAGCCCAATATTGTGTGATTTTACATTCACAATGCAAATAGGCTAGCATTGGGTATGATTCAAAACCAATATGTATCAGCCAGTATTCAAATTGCTCCGTCTTAAAATTCATTGTTACTCATTGTAGAGAGGAGGACAACTTTGTATATCAAAGGATTTAACATTAATAGTCTGAGGTTCTATGGAAATTGTTTACAGCCTGTGGAAATAGAATGATTGCAATTTAATATGAATTCATTGTGTTTATCATAGCTTTTGAAATTAATCTATTTTACAGTATATTTTTAAAAAAAATATATAATTATTAATCGGATCACATTGGCTTTGGGGTTTCTCTTTTTCGCCTTCTTCTGTAGGATTTGTTGAAATTATTAATTACCAATGATGTCATTCTAATTCTTTACTACCATTTGTGAGTCATCCAGTTATCATGAACTATTTATATATTATAGAATGTTATGATGTCTAGTGAATTACGATTGATCTTGATCTCTCATCCAGTTATCATATTTTCTCAATCAAGAAATTGCTTACCAATGCTCTATTGCAGTGATGTATCTTACAATAATTTTAGTGAGTCATCTCCAGCTAGTTGCCAGCAGTTAAATGTGTAAGTTTTTTTTTTTTTTTTCCATTCATTATATTATATTATTCTTTTGTTCTCATATCATCAAAAAGTCATTCTATCTCATCATTTAACAGGAACTTAGTTTCCGGTTATTCATCTTTGGAGAGCAACTCGTAAGTTTCCTGCACACCGACAAAACATACCTACTTGTTTTACTTGTCCCCACTGCATTAGAAATATAAATGAGTATCTGAACTGAAAGTTTTATTTTTATAGAGTTTCTTGGTGCTTGAGGAAGGACCTCCCGTGCCCCAGAAATCCTAAATGTAAGTATTGAGAGTGATTAGACTGCTATTCTGAAGTGACATTAATTTTTAAACTCCAAGTTACGATGAGTCTTGATGAAATTAAAGTCATGATTTTCATTGCATATGCAGACCATTCTTTGTTTGTTAATTGCGGAGGAAGCAGGATGAGTTTTGAGGGGAATGAATATGAAGAGGACTTAACCACAGCGGGACAATCAAACTTCTATGCCTCTGCAGCAAAATGGGCTTATAGCAGTACTGGAGTTTACGTGGGCGATGACAATGCTAATTACATAACAGATAACACATTTAATCTGAGTGTAACAGGTGCAGACTACTACCAAACAGCCGCGTTTCCCCTATGTCACTCAAGTACTATGGACTTTGCTTGAAAAAGGGCAGTTATAGAGTGCAGCTCCACTTTGCTGAAATAATGTATTCTGATGACCATACATATAGCAGTCTTGGGAAGCGCATTTTTGACGTATCAATCCAAGTGAGTTATAGGCTTAGTCCCATCACCAAAGTTCAGTATGTGATCCCATTTATTTTTTTGGAATTGTTAGTTGAAAAATCAGTTGTATTGGGGATGTATAAGCTATTTCATTTCCTTAACAAGATTTTGTTTTGCTTCTGAATTAGAAAAAATGTTGAATTTTGGTTTACAAGGTGTTAATTTGACTTTTTCCCCAGGGAAATGTAGTTTTGAAGGATTTTAATATTATGGAGGAAGCTCAAGGTGTTGGTAAGGGTATTACCAAGGACTTTCCTAATGTTCTTTGTCAATGGTAGCACTCTGGAGATCCACTTATACTGGACAGGGAAGGGTACTAATGCGATTCCTGACAGAGGTGTCTATGGACCTCTTATATCCGCTATTACGGTGACACCAAGTAAGTTGATCTTATAGTATGATATTGCCACTTTTCTTTCCACCCTATTGTCATGTAATTATATTTTTCTCTCCTTGCAGACTTCAATGTTGATACAGGGCTATCAGTTGGAGCTATTGTTGGCATTGTAGTTGCTTCAAGTGTGGTCCTTGCATTGGTCCTTGCATTGATTTTCTTTGTCCTCCGAATGAAAGGGTTCCTAGGAGGGAAGGACCTTGACGATAAAGGTGAGGTTAATTGCACAAAAATCATTTTCATTCTCTGATTGCTAATCCTTGCAAGTTGTGGCCATTGCTTGGAAAAGAAGCCAAATATATGTGTGCACTTTTGGAACATTGGTTTGCCTATGCAGTTTGTGACTTAGAAGCCTCATCTATGATTGTCTTGGCAAAAATACATAGAGAAAAAGGGAGAGAGGTGGATAGGGGAATCTGATATGGCTATCTTCTTTTTGGGGAAATTGAAAATCGATTCCCATTGAGGAATCAAACCATTTAAGCATCTATCTCCCTGATTCAAAATCAAGGACCATTTAAAATAATGCTTTTACAGATATGTGTTAGAGTTACCACAACTTTTACAAATGATAAAAGATCACTTGACCATCAGAATTATACTGTTGATTATAAACATATACGCCTAGCCTCTTTTGCATGTAACATTATATCTATGTAGATGGTCTATTGACATTACCAAGAAAAGAAATTTGTTGAGGAAACAGAAAGGCAAGGAATTTACAGCTCTACAATGAGTTGAATTTTGGTTTAACCAGTATTCAACATGAAACTAAAAGACTAGATGTCTAGATTGAACTACTATTCTTTAACTCTGTACTGTACCTTTTTTTTTTTTTTTTTTTCTGTTTTTCCTTGTGGTAATATTTAATATCTATCGTGTTACAGAACTCCGTGGGCTAGATCTACAGACTGGTTATTTTACCTTAAGACAAATCAAAGCAGCTACCGGCAACTTTGACCCAGCAAATAAGATAGGCGAAGGAGGATTTGGGCCAGTTTACAAGGTAACCGGGGGCCATTTTTATTTTTTTTTTAATTTTAGGTTATTAACCTGACAAAACTGTGTTGCAACATTTAATCATTGTGTCCAATTTATACACACATGATTTAATTAGTCATAAAAAAGTAAAAGAAATATCATCTCTAACTCTAAGAATATGATTTTGAAATCTACCCTGCTTGATCTCAGGGCGTACTGTCAGATGGCGCAATAATCGCTATTAAGCAGCTCTCCTCCAAATCAAAACAAGGAAACCGTGAACTTGTCAATGAGATAGGCATGATATCTACCTTACAACACCCAAATCTCGCGAGGCTTTATGGCTGTTGTATTGAAGGAAACCAGTTGTTGCTGGTATATGAATACATGAAAACAATAGTCTTGCCCGTGCACTTTTTGGTATATGCCTCACTATCATCTTCAATACCATTTTATTTTCAAGAGTGAGAATTATTAATAAATTCTCTAATTCTCTCTCTCTCTCTCTCTCTCTCCCACCTCCTTATTTTCAGGTCGTGAAGAAGACCGGCTAAACTTGGACTGGGCAACAAGGCAGAAGATATGCTTGGGGATAGCAAAAGGATTAGCATATCTTCATGAGGAATCAAGGTTGAAAATTGTCCATAGAGACATAAAGGCAACAAATGTGCTGCTTGATAAGGATCTAAATGCTAAGATATCCGACTTTGGTTTGGCTAAGCTTGATGAAGAAGAGAACACCCATATCAGCACACGAATAGCTGGAAAAATGTGAGTTTTTTGTCCTCTCTTTTCTCCCCATATATTTGCCTTCCTAAATGGACATAGTTTTTTTCCTTTAAAATTTCATGCTTCTATTGGACACAATAGTTAACCATCCAAAGGAAACCGACATGTGATGAATATTCTTTTTAGTAATGATTGCTTTTTGAGGATGCATGTGCATAAATCTGAGTGTTATAGTTTGTTACTCTTGGTTAATGGCGCAATACTCACTGTTCTGGTGCTATCTCTTTTTTTCAGAGGTTATATGGCTCCCGAATATGCAATGAGGGGTTATTTGACTGACAAAGCAGATGTTTACAGCTTTGGAGTTGTTGCTTTAGAGATTGTCAGTGGGAAGAGCAACACAAATTACAGGCCAAAGGAGGAGTTTTCTTATCTTCTTGATTGGGTAATCTACACTTCATTGCATTCTGCCCTTTCTAGTCAATCTTTCATTCTACACTGTTAAATTTTCTACCTGTTAGTTCTCTTATTTAAAGGATCAGTGGTAACCAAAGCCATCATAGCATGTTGGTATGCCGTACGTAAAGGCATTTAGAGATATTGGATGGGCTTGGGGCACAATTCTCACTATTGAACCAAAAAAAAAAAAAAAAAAATGAAAAAAGTGAAGTAATTGTGCATTGGGTAAATACATGGAAATGAAATTATTTTATTTTGCTTTTGGTAATTACATTTGAATGCCCTGACCCACATGTATATATTTATTATGGAAAAACTAAATTTGAAATGCATTGTCTCTTGAATGTCTAATAATGATCCACAAAATAAGATCAATCAAACCACATAAAAATGGAAAACAGCTCAATTAATTATGTTAGTGAAATAAAACACATTGCTTTAATCTGGTCTCCTACTGGAAAATGCCTTGAAATCATCCTTTTGATAAATATTGTCTGTTTTGTTTTCTTCCTTATGAATTAATATATTCTGGTTTTCAATTCTTGCCTGGACTATAAATTCAATTACTAAAAGTTGTATGTTGTTTTTTTATATATATGGAATTGAAGGCGTACGTCGTGCAAGAGCAAGGAAATGTTCTAGAACTTATCGATCCAAGTCTTGGTTCAAACTACAATGAGGAAGAAGCAGTGAGAATGCTCAACTTGGCTCTGTTGTGCACAAACCCATCTCCCACTCTCAGGCCATCCATGTCTTCTGCAGTGAGTATGCTCGAAGGCAAAAGTGCAGTCCAAGCACCAATAATCAAGCGCAGTTCTATGAACCAGGATATGAGATTCAAGGCCTTTGAGAAGTTATCACAGGACAGCCAAACACAGGTTTCAACATTCTCTCAAGACAGTCAGGTGCAGAAGAGCATGTCAATGGAAGGGCCATGGATCAATTCCTCAGTTTCTATCCAAAGTAAAGATGAGACACAAGAGCAAGCTTCTTTAAGATATTTAATACGTAAATATATATGAATTGATGAAAATATGAAGAATTAGAACACAGTTTGAAATTTTTTCGTATTTGAATTTGCTCAGATTCTTTTGTAAAGAAACTATACCACAAAATCTACACTGAAAGGTTAAAAGATTAGTAGACGAAACCAGCTTTAGAATTACTTTTATTTGAACATGTTCAGATTGTTGTGTAAATGTTATCAACTTGAATACAATGTTGCAGTATATTCACCCAGATTTAGTGGCACTGATGGCATTTGATTCATAGATGACGAGCTGATCTAGTGACTTTGTTAACTTGAGGCAGACCCGGGTCTTAAATCAATATATATTACTTGCATGCCTATAGCAGTGCGAATTTACAAAAGTTTTCTTCTACTCTACTCAACAAATTAAGCAAAGGCTTTAATTAAAATCAATTTGGATTTCATCAATGGCAGTTAAACCAGCTCTTCTATCATTCTCACATTGAAAATTTCAGCATTTATGTTCATAGAAATTTTACTTTTGGAACTAGGTTTCTTCCATGCCCTATAAAGCAGCTCTTTGATCACTGTCTAAGAGAAATTCTCCTTTGGACAGAAGGAGATCATATTCCTTGGCGTTGGATGGGGCATCATCTGCGTAGGGAGTATCGAGGCCCTGACTTTGTTGAAAGGGTGGTAATGTGAAGATATAAATCCTTTCATGTTAAGTCAGCGATGTGTGTGTATATATATATACACACACACATGTATGCTATGTTCAGGCTCGCTCCATATGGCCAATTTTAGATGACGGTTTGTAAAATTAACCATTGGATTAGATATCCAAAAAAATCACAGTGATTCAGTTGGTTTTTGAAAAATTTGACGTTAAAAAAATGATGATATTTAGAAGAACAAAAGAGTTGCATATTTTCACAATGACATTTTTCAAAAACCAACTATCGGATTACTGTGATTTTTTGCAGTCATGACATACAAAACATGGGTATCTAATCCAAATGTTAGTTTTATGAACTTTCTTCTAAAATCCAAATGTTAGTTTTATGAACTCTCTTCTAAAATTGGCCATATTAAGGCTGCCCTACGCAACTTTGTGTAAGGCCGGTGTGAACA
>JAESVK010060358.1:18324-29135 GCA_017140935.1 Hamamelis virginiana
GAGAGAGAGAGAGAGAGAGAGGCCGGTTACAGTGAGTGCCTCGCTCATTGAGCGACGCCACCAATCCCCAATCGAAGGAAATCAAACGGCCCTTAATGTACACTAACCGATAGCCCTCTGCACCTTTGTCAGCTACGCGCGTGATGATGGGTTGAAGGATAAAAAGAAACCAACCGCAATTAGGAGAGTTGTGGCTGGCCCATTTTTTTATATAAATAATTTTAAACCAATTATTTTCCGACATCTGTCAAATTTTACTCTTTTATGCAGACCAATACAACAACAAATATCACCAGCCGCATTCCTTCAGCTAGTGGCTAGCCCAACCACTATCCTTCAACCAGTGGCTGGCCTATATTTTTTTAAAATCAATTTTTTTAATTTTCCACCACGTGTCATTTCACTAGACAACTCATCACGAGCCGCTTATATATGCCCAAATTGTAACCAACTGCATTCCTTCCACCAGTGGCCGGCCCAACCGCTATCCTTCAACCTTTATTTTTTTAAAATCTATCATGGCTGCCATTCCAATATCATAAAAATATTTTTTTTTCTCAAATGCAGTGGCTAGAATTGTAGTTGACTGCCATATATGCATAGACATAATGATGATAGGAGGTAAATGAAGGTAGTACAAGCAATCTTGATATTTTCCATCGACAATCTCAAACTCACACTGATAGTCAGTAATGAACTGCAAACGAAATTTAGGTTGTAGAGATAAATCTATTTATTATGGCACTGGTGGTTGTCTTCAATATATCTCTCTTTGATTTGAAATTGGAATAAGGCTTCTAATTAGAATTAAGTTGGCACAGTCATCTAAATCTAACTGATATGAGGTATGTAATGATTATGTGTAAGAAAATTGACAGTGTATGTGACGGTTGCTGTAAAAAGATTTTGGACCTTAATATACAAATAAATGGGAGGATTTGGTAGTTGAAGGGGTTTAAAATTTTAGTCACATTAATTAAACTGAAATGGTACGTGACTTAGTGCGAATTGAAGTAAATAAAATGGTAGTTCAATATTGATGTAACTTAATGCAATAGTACTTGCCGAAATGACTAATATCCACTCGTAGTAAATAAGACACTTCATTTTTCCACTATAAATGTAGAATCATTGTACCTAACTATTTATGCAAGTTGAAAGTTAAAAAAAATTTAGACAGTAGAATATAGGTACGTGACTAAAGTTATTTTGAGTAACATGGTATGTTAAATCAGGATGTATGGGGATATAAAATAAGTATGTTATTAATTTTTTTTTTTTTTTACAATGTAAATGATCAATGGTTTAAATGGTATTAAAGTTGCTTTTTTTGTTGTGTATTGCATGTTGTTGATTTTATTCTATTGTTAGTACATTAGAATATAGGCATAAAAATTAAAAATAACATACATATAATTTCTAACCACTACATTTAAGAAAAAAAAAATATTTTTATGATATTGGAACGGCAGCCATGATAGATTTAAAATAATAATAATAATAATAATAATAAAAAAGGTTGAAGGATAGCGGTTGGGCCAGCCACTGGTGGAAGGAATGCGGCTAGTTACAATTTGGGCATATATAAGCGGCTGGTGATGAATTGTCTAGTGAAATGACACGTGGTGGAAAATTAAAAAAATTGATTTTAAAAAAATACAGACCATCCACTAGTTGAAGGATAGTGGTTGGGCCAGCCACTAGCCGAAGGAATGCGGCTGGTGATATTTGTTGTTGTATTGGTCTGCATAAAAAAATAAAATTTGACAAGTGTCGGAAAATAATTGGTTTAAAAATTATTTATATAAAAAAATGGGTCAGCCACAACTCTCATAATTGCGGTTGGTTTTTTTTTTTATCCCTCAACACATCACCACGTCCGTAGCTGACAAATGTCCAGAGGGCTGTCGGTTAGTGTACAATAAGGGCCGTTTGATTTCCTTCGTTTGGGGATTGGTGGCGTCGCTCAATGTAACCGGCCTCTATTATATATAGAGGCCGGTTACAGTGAGCGACTCGCTCATTGAGCGACGCCACCAATACCCATGTCATGGCAATCAAACGGTGCTTAAATTGGGTACGAACAAGACTTGCCGACAACATTCTGTCTTTTGTCAGCTACGCGCGTGGTGGAAATTAAAAAGTAACTTCACACCGTGTGAGAGTTGTGGCTGGCCATTTTAATATATAATTAATTTGTAAACCAATTATTTTTCAACACTTGTCAAATTTTATTTTTTATGCACACAAATATCACCAGCCACAATCCTACAAGCAGTGGGTGGGCCAACCATGATCCTTCTACCAGTGGTTGGCTTTTTAAAAAAAAAATCAATTTTTTTAATTCTCCACCACATGTCATTTCACTATACAACTCGCTTATATATATGCTCAAATTGGAACTAGCCACATTCTTTCAACCAGTGGCTGGCCCAACCACTATCCTTTAACCAGTGACTGCCTTTTTTTTTTTTTTTTTAAATCAATTTTTGGAACCAGCCGCATTCCTTAAAGAAGTGGCTGGCCCAATCACAATCCTTCATCAAGTGGCTGGGCTTTTTTTTTTTTTTTTTTTTTTAAATCTATCTGTGGCTGCCATTTTAATTGTTATGCCTATATTCAATAAAATCAACATGCAGTAATATACAACAAAAAAATGCAAATCCAATACCATTTAAACCATTCATCATTTACATTGTAAAAAAAAAAAAAAAACATCTTAGATTTGCATGAGCAGCTAGGGACAATGGTTCTATATTTATAGTGGAAAATTGAAGGGTCTTATTTACTACGAGTGGGTATTAGTCATTTCAGCAAGTAGATTTGCATTTAAGTTACATCAATATTGAACTATCATTTTATTTACTACAATTCGCATTAAGTCAGGTACCATATCTGTACAAAATCCTAGATGCATTAAGTCATTTCGGCAAGTAAATTTGCTTGTAGACGAATTAAACAAGTATTGAAATCTAGACAATGGTTCTATGTAAAATCTTAGATACATTATGTAATGATTGGGATTTGCCTTTATAGATCTGTTGTGAGATCTTGTACTCAAATGCAAATCAGATGTACGGTTAAAAATCTACTAAGCTATAATGACCATATGAATTTAATTATAAAAAAATTCGAAATATAAAAAATAGAAAATGGCAGATCCACCTTCATTTATGGTAGTTTATAAAGAAAAAGGCAAATTTTTGTAAAATATAAATGCCAATTTTATATTATTTTCTATCACAATAAATTGTTGTTAATTTAAGGCAAATTGAACACAGTTGAAGCAAAATAAGATAATTGACGAATGTGGTTGGTCAGCTACATCAAGTGGGTGGGTGGATGACATTGAGTTCCTCTTTAAGAAATTGTTATTCCCCATGGAAAAATTGTAGTTGACAGCCATATATACATATATAGGCAGCTATGATGATATGAAGTAAATGAAGGTAGTACAAGCAAATCTACTTGCCGAAATGACTTAATGCATCTAAGATTTTGTACAGATATGGTACCTGACTTAATGCGAATTGTAGTAAATAAAATGGTAGTTCAATATTGATGTAACTTAAATGCAAATCTACTTGCTGAAATGACTAATACCCACTCGTAGTAAATAAGACCCTTCAATTTTTCACTATAAATATTGAACCATTATCCCTAGCTGCTCATGCAAGTTAATTGAAAGTAAAAAAAAAAAATTAGACACAAAATGGCATCAATTCCAGAATCAAGTCCGACTCACTGTCAAAAGAGGCAAAATGTTGAAGATGATAAAGTGAGTGTACATGCTTATATTAGTATTTCTTAGTTGAGTAAATTGGTTTTCCAATTTCGGACATATTATACAATGATTATTTTATATATGTATATCATATATTTGTAATTGAATGCAGGAGAAAGAAGAAATGCAGGCTAATATTAAGGAATTGGAGGGAAAGTTGGCCCAATCGAAATATGACAGAAATGCAGCAGTTAAACAACAAATATTAATAAGGATGCAATTGATAAAGAGGATTGAAGATTGCACCAATATGTACAAGGAAGTTCGTCAACTTCTTATTGATGTGCTTGAAGCTGCATGGTCTGATACATCAGACTCTGATGACAGTGATTCGGCTAGGGACGGGTATGGTAATGGATGGATCTCAGCCACCAACTCGGATGACGATGCAAGTGTTGAAATCTAGCTTTGTTTTCTCTCTAAAATCCTTAACAAGATTAAGTTATCTTTATCTGTTTTTTGGTAATTTTAAGTTTTTTTAAGTAACATGGTGCGTTAAATTAGGATGTATGGGGATATAAAATATGCATGTTTTTTTTTTTTACAATGTAAATGATGAATGGTTTAAACAGTATTGGATTTGCATTTTTTTTGTTGTATATTGCTACATGTTGATTTTATTGAATATATGCATAACAATTAAAATGGCAGTCACGGATAGATTTTAAAAAAAAATTTTTTTTTTTTTTTTAAAAAGGCAGCCACTGGTTGAAGGATAGCGGTTGGGCCAGCCACTAGTTGACATAATGTGGCTGGTTCCAATTTGGGCATATATAAGCGGATTGTATAGTGAAATGACACGTGGTGGAGAATTAAAAAAATTGATTTTTTTTAAACAAAGCCAACCACTGGTTGAAGGATCGTGGTTGGCCCAGCCACTGCTTGTAGGATTGTGGCTGGTGATATTTGTGTGCATAAAAAATAAAATTGTTGAGAAATAATATTAAAAAAAAATAAAATTTCAAAACTTTTATTTATTAATTTAATTTAATTTGATATTTATGGATTTGATTCATCTTAATTTGGATGTTACAAAATATTATGATGATGATATTTATGAATTTAATTCATTTTAATTTGGATGTTACAAAAATTATTATGATGATATTAAGGCACTAATGGCTAGTTTTGTCCTATAAATAGAGGGTTATAAGCCTCATATGAATTAATCCAATCATCTTCTTCTTCCATATCTTCTATTATATTTTCCATAGTTTCTTTTATAATTTTTTATTTTATTGGGCAACTTGTTTAAAGACTGGTTCAACTATCTTCCTGGACGTACCCATAGAAGATTAGCTGGTAGCTGTTTGGGATCGTATCTCTAAAGGACTGTTAGCCATTATCAACCTATACGTAGGGGCAATAGTACCTTTGGGACAGCGTATATTCACGTGCTTTCCCACAAGTCAGCCTTTCCTACTTATTCTTTTAATTTCTATATATATATATATATATATATATATATATATATATATATAAATTGTTTATTTATTTTGTTAAGTAGTTAATTGTTAATTGATGTTTATATCAAATTGATTTATATTTATGTTGATTTCCAAAATAATCCCCAACAATCTAAAGGTACTATTCTTCCTATACTTGAACTTTTAAATATAAAAGATAAACTAATTAAATCGTATTCTTTTTTATCTTTAATTACCAATAGATGCCTTGTTTATGGAATCTGGATCATGTAGTAGGTTGTGATAATTGCTCATCAGAATCATCCACAAAGTGGGAAGAGGATGATAGAGTGTTTTATTTTTAAGTACAGTTAAATTTAGAACCTGTTTGAATTTGATAATGACAAAATCTGACTAGGAACACCTTAAAGAATGCATTGACACCACTTGCCAACATTTGGTATTATTCCAGAGAATCAATAATGAGTTTGTTTCTTTACATACCTAGCTATTTCCTAAACTCTAGACTTATAACAGAGCTGTGTTGCTCGGTACACAAGTCTGCTACCTGTTCATTTCCTGATTGATTTCATCTCAATATCTTCTTTGAGGACATTTTCTCAGAAAAATGATGATGCATCTTCCCATGCTTGATTCTTGGATAAATAATTGGATTTCAGCTAAACGTACACTTTATTGGCTGTTACAGTGCAGGGACACTGGAGTGATTCTTGCAGATCTTTTATAAACTGCATCTTTCGTATATTATCATAATCAGGAAATAAATGATGAGCGAACAAGTAATGTTTTATCTTGTTCACTTGTGTTGTGATACACCCAAGCAATCCCTTAGCTAGTGGAGATGAGTAATGTGTACAAGTAATGTATTAGCTTGTGCCATTACTATTTAATATATATTCAATTAATTATGACGGTTATAATAGCCGTTAGCTCACTTATTATCTTACTTATTATTTCATTAATATTATTAAAAAGTTAAATTGTTATATTCAAAATTTGACTTTAGAATAAATTAAAACTTTATAGTGGAAATTTATTAACCGTTAGTGGAAACAGACATTTTTTGTAAATCTATACCCAATTCTTCATTGTTAAAATAATAATAATAATAAAAATAATAATAATCATTCTGATTGCATGAATTGAGTTTATCAATTTAAAATTAAAATTAAAAAAAAAATCTTTCCAGTTCATTGTTCTATTTAAAGAAAAAAAAAATTTTATCACGGTACGGTTTTTACTTCTACCATTTGCATGCATGTTATAAACCATGTAAAATATTTGTTATTATTATATTCAAAGTGCTTTAATTTTAATTTGAAATCTTTATATAATTCAAAATAAATTGTTTGGTTTATTTCAATCTATTATTAAATAAATATTCTTTGTCTTTTGTATCTCAGTGGTAGAAAATTTTGGAATAGACCACTTATATTCTAGCATTGAAAGTTGTTACAAATTATTAAATTTAATATTTAATTCAATTTAGTGGACTGTTTAAATTTTGATTGCAAAACTGAATTGATTTTATTTATTCGGTGAATTGAATTTTGTAATTGTTAACCAATTAATTAATATTGCCGTTAGCTCACTTACTGTCTATTTGAAAGTTATAGAAATTATATCATTATTATATTAAAGTTTTAATTCAATAGTATATCCTAGCGGACTGTTATATTATTAAGTTTTTAAAAAAAAAAAAAAATCATTCAATTATAAATTAATAACGTTATTAATGGTGGACTGTTTTATTATTTTAAATTCAAGGTTTGACTCAATTACAAATTAACAATACTGATTTGTTATTTATAATTTGGTGCATTCAATTGCCGATAGTTAATGTTTATTGTGTGCCATGTCACATATTTCTTAAGCTCTTAGGATTCATATCTAATCGGGCTATTGTAAAATACATAATTTGGAAATTAAAATTCTTCGAGCTTAGGGTGGCATCGAAATACTATTAATAATATTTTATAATTGATTGTGATAACATTAGTGGTAATATTTTAATTTCCAACAAATTGATTATCAAATCTTGGATTAATTTTTTTTGTAACAGTCGGAGCTTAAATATTATTTTTATTCTCCCATTATATTTTGTAACCATTGATTTAAAATTTTAATCGTTATAATTTGATTTAATTTTGTAACTATATAATATTAAATGTTTGATTGTCAAATTTAATTTCTTAAAACTGTTACTTGTGAACTAATAAAAATAAATTATTCAAATTTTATTTTGTTTTATGAGATTAATTGATTTTGATTAATATCATTTATAAAATCGTTTGAATGATAAAATTAATTGCCTCATCGTTTGATATATGCTAACTCATGAGTTGGTGATGGTATATAGCATTCTATCTGTATATTTGGCCAGAAAAGGTTATCATTTTATCCAATGTGGCTTATATTTTGATGAGTTTAGTGTAGCCTAATGCTTGAATTGTTTATTATTAAACATTATTTTGTTTTAATGCTCATTATTCAATGCCATCATATAATCGAATATTTTATAACTCTAGTAGTTATTGTATTTTGTGTGTATGCTTTTGATTAGGAAAGATTAGATTGTTAGTGTGTGTATATATATATTGTGCAGATATATATTAATTTGATTTTGAGTCTAGAAACATGTATTGATTTGTGCTTCATATTGATTTATAAAGTTAGAATAAATTTGAAGAGTATAAATCATGCACGCATTCTGAGAAATTCTGGAACAGTTATTAATTATATTTTGATGCATGCTAAACTGTGATATAATATGACTTAACTTTCTTGAAATGTGTCACCCACTCTTATATTTATTTATGAATAATTGTTATATAATTAAATAACTTTTAACTTTAACTTGGTACATAAATTTGGTTTGACATACCAGTATTAGTGTATATTCATCATCTTAAATACAACTAGTGGTAATAACAAGAAAATGACTATATTTATTTCATTTAGAAGATGTTATTGTTTGTCTGTTAATTATGGGTATTATCTTTTAAATTTGAATGCATCATTCGTATACAAAAAGCATACATAATGCATATGATTTTATTAAATGTTATAATTGTTGGATTAAATTATATTACCATATAATATCAAATAAATGTGGGGTTTACATAGTGACGAAATGAAATTATGTCAATGTGGGGGTTTACATGTGATCTACAAAGAAAAACAAAATGCTTAATTTCTATCTATGCAAATGTTATGCATAATATGGTGCTTAAGTTGTGTTGTGTATGTCATTTCTAATATTACTTGTGCAATAATTTTTTATAATAATATATGTCATTTACTTCTTTTGTTTTGAGTATCTAAGTGAAGAGAAATTGCATGAAGAAAATTTACTCTCTCTTAAAATATTTGATCATTTTTGTTGATGTTAAATTATTATGAAGTACAAAATATGATGCAAAATGGGTGCAAGTTGTTCAATTGTTACAGATCATGAAGTACAAGAAGGCAAGAAGTCTCAAAAGTTATTCAGCTTTGGCATCGTCTTCAAACCTATTACCAGAGTGGAAAAGGGCAATAAGGGAAATTATTATATGAGCAAATGCATAAAATGCATGTCTCAGGATGAGCATGAGTGCTAAATCCAAATCCATCGAGGGGGATAGGGCTTAAGCCCACAGGGAGTCACCAACGGAAGTAACCCAACCTTTGTGATTGGAGATCCCATGAAGAAGGTTCAATAGGTAGAAACAATCCGCAGAGCGTGACTCATTAAAAGCACTTTTATATATAAGGAGAGAGTCTCATTCCCTATCGTTATGGTGAGAGTGCTATCATGTGACAGTACGTAAGGAAGAGTTTTACTCTGAACGAATTCAAGGCAGGCAAACTCCTGCAGGGTATAAGAAGTCACAGTACCCTTGGAGAATTCACCTAAGTGAGAAGTCGTCGTGAGGCCGCGACTATGAGGTTTGGGCGGACCTCTATAAACTCTCTTGATATCGGATACAAGCGCATGGCTATTAAGAGTGCTAACTCGCGAACCACGTCTCATAATACAATGTGTGTGACATGTTGAAGTTTGGTCCAAGAGGTCTAGTTCAATACTTTGTATACTATGACTTCTCATATGGAAGCTGTCAACACTAAGTGTAGGTTCAAGTCTTGGAGACACCTATACCCATTGCATAGTATTTAAGTTGCCTATATTTTTTGTGTTTTTATATATATAGATATATATTTTAAAGTTTTGAAATTTGTGGGGGATTGTTGAGAAATAATATTAAAAAAATAAAATTTCAAAATTTTTATTTATTAATTTTATTTTATTTTATTTTATTTGATATTTATGGATTTGATTCATCTTAATTTGGATGTTACAAAATATTATGATGATGATATTTATGAATTTAATTCATTTTAATTTGGATGTTACAAAAATTATTATGATTATATTAAGGCACTAATGGCTAGTTTTGTCCTATAAATAGAGGGTTATAAGCCTCATATGAATTAATCCAATCTTCTTCTTCTTCCATATCTTCTATTCTATTTTCCATAGTTTCTTTTATAATTTTTTAATTTATTGGGCAACTTGTTTGAAGACTGGTTCGACTATCTTCATGGACGTACCCATAGAAAATATAGCTGGTAGCTGTTTGGGATCGTATCTCTGAAGGACTGTTAGCCACTATCAACCTATACGTAGGGGCAATAGTACCTTTAGGACAACGTATATTCACGTGCTTTCCCACAGGCCAACCTTTCTTACTTATTCTTTTAATTTCATATATATATATATATATATATATATATATATATATATATAAAAGTAAGTTAGATAATGGAAATAGAAATTATAGACATTTACTTCATATTCAAGATTGAGATGATAATGTAGGTAATGTTAGTAGAGATTATATAAATCACGCAGTTAAAAACTCATCTTTTTTATGAATCACATGAATAAAAACTCATATAATTCATGTAAAATGAATTGAACTAACAATTTTCTAGATAATTAATTTTTTGTCCGAAGGCATTACTCAGACTAATATTGTTATTTTTCATTCATGGTGGTTGGTTGGTTAACGCAATAACTAATGCTTCTAAATGCATGAGACTAATGCTTCTAAATGCATGAGATTTAATAGCATATATTATTATAAATTTACAATACCCCATAATTAGAGAATAGAGATGCCATGTAATTGGGGTCTTGATTCCTTACCAACTAATCATGTACAAAAAATTTATTTGATTCCATTACAAATTATCATGCACTCTCTTATACTATATCATATTCAAAGTTTCACTACAATTGAAAAGGCTAGAGAGAGAAGAAATAAAAAGACTAAGGAGAGAAACTTGCTTTTGGAAAAGTAAAAGGAGATAAAAAGTCTCTTTCATATACCAAAAAGAAAGGATAGCCAATGGGGACCTAAAGCAGCTGCTCAGGTTGCTTTAGCTAAAGGCCAGGACTATTACAAAACAATAAAAGTTTTTGTCACGCGGCATTTTAAAAAATTCTAGTTTAATTTCAGTCACAGGATCTAATTAAAACACGTGAGTTATTTAATTAGATCCTGAAAACTTTTCCATGAATTGACGTTAATCTAATTAGTACATTAATCTTTTCC
>JAESVK010060359.1:0-16709 GCA_017140935.1 Hamamelis virginiana
AATTTTGAATTTTTTGAAATTTGAAATTTTGAATTTTGAATTTTGAATTTTGAATTTTGAAATTTGAAATTTGAAATTTGAATTTTGAAATTTGAAATTTGAAATTTGAAATTTTGAATTTTGAAATTGTCATGAGATGACAAGATAATTAAAGATTTCAAATAGTTAATTGAATTTCAAGTTAGTTGAAATTTAAATTTGAAATGGTTTCAAATTATAGATAAGATAACAAATTATCTAAGATTGCATTCATATTTTGAATTTGGTTTATTTCAAATTTGAAATATTGTTACTATCTACCTATATGTGAGCTAGCACTCATCATATAGATAGGAACTAGAGGGGTGGCCGGCCATACTAACAAGAAGAGGTTCAAAAAGTGTTTTTTGAAATATTCTCTAGCCATCTCCTCTCTCTCTCTCATCTCTTGAAGCTTACAACTAGTGTGGATTACTCTTGGAGGCTCTCAAGTTAGGGGCTGCACCTTCATTAATCCTACTCTTAAGGCTTTCAATGTAAGTTATTTATATTGTTTTATGTATTGATTATATAGCTTATACAATCATCATGTGATCTTGGTTCACATTCCATGGAGAAAAATTTTATTCCGCACGTTTCCATGGGATTCTTTCAGTGCTAGCTTGACCATTAACCCTATTTTGGTTAATAACACTCTAGGATTAGATATCCTTTGATTCCTAATCAATTAACATTTAATAAGTAGAATCAAACTTATATTTAATCAGAGTGTACCCCTCTCACAAGTTCAAGAACCTCACTTATGTCCTTATGTGTGTGACCCATTGGATTCATCCCAACCTAGTAGTAGCAGGGGACATCGTATGCCTCCCAAAATAGAAACTTTCTATTTTTAGGTTCGATTGGAACAATTCCAATTTTGCCGTCAATGATAACTCTTATCACTAGGCCTTCACTAGTCATGAGTGACATCTAGCAATATGTCATGACGTACCCTAGGTGTGGGTGAATATACGAACGTGTAAATGAACCCTTCGTGCTATAGATAATCCATTACCAAACAATGTCTTGATTAAGTTAGTTGGGTATGGATTCATGTCAAACCCTAACTTAATCATATGTTACAAGTTCATCAGAGTATAATCTCAATTAGGTAAACCCTTGAAAACACTTTTCCTTGGTTACCTTTTGCTTTGGCCAAAGACTTCATTGAGATAGTATCTATGAACTAACCATGACATTCGCCCTTTCATATTAAGGGTGGTGATCCCCTATTGCACACTCACCTATCTTCATACACAACTCACTAGAGCCAATGAGCACCGATTACATCCTTATGATTAAGGGTGTACGAGATACTATCAAACTCTAGTAATTTATGCATAAGATAACATGTGGTGTCTCAGGTCTAAGGATTACAAATGTGACTATACACATGAGTAGCTTTTGACATACAAATAGAATTCCATAAGCTGTACTCATATTGGTCACTTTCGGTGTACTTGTTCTCTAACAAGCACCCACAGGTTTACTATAGTGTCTCTACACAGATGGCTCGAGACTCACCATCCTCCAATAGAGCTAGTATAACCTGTGCTAATCTTAATGGTTTATAATCGTCCAAATATATAAATCTATGATCAGGAACTGGTTTAGGATAGATGTACTTGAGAGTTGTAAGTCTCTCTATCTCAACACTTGAGATACTACTCTCTATCATACTATCCAAGGACTTTATCATGAACAGTAATTAAACACAAGTTTACATGATAAAATTAGCCATATCATTAACGAATAAAGTTTCATACATGATTATATAATGAAATATAAGTTCCCTAAACACAACCTAACAATTGGTTTTAGAGCATACTTCCAACAAGCTCCCACTTGCACTAAATCCAATTAGTGACATACTTCATCTCCATCTTCTCAAGATGTCGATCCAAGACTTTCTGGGTAAGAGCCTTGGTAAGTGGGTCTGAGGTGTTATCCTCATATGCTACTCTTTGCATACCGATATCTTCTTTATCTATGATTTCTCAAATCATCTTGAAGCGCCTATCAATGTGTTTGGACTTCTGATGAGACATAAGATTATAATATTGAACGATTCAATATTATCCAAACAGCTTTGCTTCCGAGGCGGCTACATACTCAGCCTTTGTAGTGGAATTCGCTGTAACTGCTTACAACTCTTCCAACTAAACACTTCACTATTTCAAGAGAATAAATATCCAAATGTAGACTTTCTATCATCTATTTCTGACTGAAAGTCAGAGTCTGTGAAACCATCTACTTTGAGCTCATCTCCTCCATAGACAATAACCAAATCCTTTGTCTTTCTCAAGTACTTAAGGATGCCCTTGACTGCCACCCAATGTGCCTCACCTGGGTTAGACTGATATCTGTTGACAACACTTACAGCATGACTGATATCCGATCTTGTACATAGCATAGCATACATAAAACTCCCCACAGCTGATGCATAAGGGATCTTATTCATATGTTCTCTCTCCTGATCCGTCTTGGGAGACATATCCTTGAAGAGATAAAATTCCATGTCTAAAGGGAAGCAAACCCCTTTTGGAATTCTCCATACTGAACATCTTCAGTATTTTTATCTATGTACATGGATTGTGAGAGACCGAGCAACCTCTTAGATTTATCTCTATAGATCTTTATACCCAGTATGTAGGTTGCTTCTCCCAAATCCTTCGTGGAGAAGTTGCTAGAGAGCCAAAGTTTTACCGATGAAATCATTCCTACATCATTCCCAATGATTAGGATGTCGTCCACATATAGGACCAAGAATGTGACTGATCTTCCACTAACCTTTTTGTACACACATGGTTCATCCATATTCTAAAAAAAGCCAAACGATTTGACTGTTTCATTGAATCGAATGTTTCAACTTCGAGAAGCTTGTTTTAGTCCATAAATGGACTGCTGTAGCTTGCACACTTTGTGGTCCTCACCACTGGATATAAAGCCCTTAGGCTGTTTCATATAAAGATCTTCCTCAATGGAAACATTGAGGAAGGCAGTCTTTACATCCATTTGACATATCTCATAGTCATAGTGTGTGGCAATAGCCAACAAGATCCTAATGGATTTCAGCATAGCTACTGGCGAAAAGGTTTCCTCATAGTCAACACCTTGCTTTTGATTATACCCTTTTGCCACTAGTCTAGCTTTGTAGGCCTCTACCTTTCCATCCGAGCCTATCTTCCTTTTGTAAATCCATTTACAGCCTATAGGTACTATACCCTCAGGTGGATTTACCAAAGTCCAAACTTGGTTAGAATACATCGAATCCATTTTAGATTTCATGGCCTCTTGCTATTTACTCGAGTCGATGTCCAACATCGCTCCTTTGTATGTAGTAGGATCATCTGGATGTTCCTTGTCGCCAAGAAACAACTCCCCTCTCATCTCGTGAAGATAACTATATCCATCTGGAGGAGCAGATATCCTACTAAATCTACGAAATGGTGGTGTAATAATAGGTTCCGCCTCAACAGGGGCAGGAGTGGTATCAGTGTTGATTTGTGTACTCTCGGATAATTCCTTGAGATCTATCACTTGACCTTTGCCTCCCTCCTGAATGAATTCTCTTTCTAGAAAGATGACAAACTTACTAACGAAGACTTTCTCTTCACTAGTGTGATAGAAATAGTATCCCAAAGACTCTTTTGGGTACCCACAAATCTACATTTATTTGATCTTGCTTCCAATTTGGTTGCATTTTAGTTCTTAACGTATGCAACAGAACCCCAAACCCTTAGATGCTTAAGGCTTGGTTTCTTCCCATACCACATCTCATATGGGGTCTTAGGGACAAACTTGGAAGGAACCCTGTTCAACAAGTAAGCAGCTGTCTCCAATGCATATCCCCAAAAGGATATTGGCATATCAGTGTAACTCAGCATCGATCGTACCATGTCCATCAAAGTACGATTTCTCCTTTCAGATACACCATTAAGCTGAGGTGTACCAGGAGGAGTCCACTGCGATAATATGCCAGCCTCAGTCAGATGATCCAAAAATTCAGTGGTTAAGTATTCTCATCCTCGATCCGATCAAAGAGCTTTAATACTTTTGCCAGTCTGTTTCTCTACTTCAACTCTGAACTCTTTGAACTTTTCAAAGGATTCAGACTTGTGTTTCATAAGATACACAGCCCCTAACCGTGAGTGATCATCGGTGAAGGTAATGAAGTAGGTGAAACCACCCCTAGCAACCTTATTTAAAGGTCCACATACATCAGAATGTATTAACCCTAGTATGTCTCTTGCCCTCTCACTGTGACCAGTAAAGGGCGATTTGGTCATTTTACCAATGAGATAAGGTTCACAGGTAGGTAAGGGTACAAGTACATATGAGTCCAGTTGCCCATCCTTACCTAACCTGTTAATCATTTCCTCACTAATATGACCTAATCTCAAATGCCATACATAGGTTGAGTCATTTTCATCACGAGGTCTTTTATGCCTTTCAGCATTATGATTATCCTCTAAACAGTTTACATCACCATCCATATTCAAGAAATATAGACCGCTTAGATATATGCCAGAATCAACTGATTTATTCCCAATAAAAATAGTACAACCATTCCTATCGAAAACAAATCCATAGCCAGAACGTGTTAAGGATGAAACCGAAACAATGTTCCTGACTATACCTGGCATATATAAACAGTCCTCTAATTTTAGAACATGTCCTGATGGTAAAATTAAGTCACAAGTCCCAACAGTTAATGCAGCAACGTTTGCTCCATTTCCAACTCGAAGGGAAACTTGATCTCGACCTAATTGTCTGCTTCCTCTAACTTCTTTAATATTGTTACATATGTGAGAACTAACTTTGGTATCCAATACCCAAGAGTAAGCAGAGCTAACTGATAGATAAAAACCTTAACTAGGAATGATTCCTAATTCTTTAGATGGCTGATTGTTACAAGATTCAGTCAAACAATAGTCAAATTCATTTTTGGATATTTGTTTGAGTATAACCATGATATCTACAAAAATAAGTAACAGATTAATACATTTCATCAAACCATAATAACTTGGTCTTTAGTTTTATGGTGTCTCCCACTATTTTATCAAATCCCATACACCCTCTATAGGATTCGAGAATTCAAAAAATTGAATTCTTAATGGGGATTGGGGTCCCATTTGAACTAGTGGACCTCACATGATAGTTTCTTGGACCACTACTCCAAAAGGGTGGATAACTCTTTATCCAATGCTTCACTAAGCAAGTTCCAATCTTCCTTTAGCCTCTAAAATACAGTAACCTCATATAATAGTTTCTTGCTTAGTGTACTTTAGTTAAATCACACCCACCATTCACACAAGTATTGTCAATTGAATGATGCACACCTCACATAATAGTTTCTTGGGATGCACCATTTTCGCACCTTGTGATATCCCATATGTAATAAGACAGGATGAACCCTCAGAATGAATGAGTTCCCACATTTCTGCAGCCAAACACATTCACCATAAGAATCCACCTACCTTATAAAGGTGGGAAGCTAGGATAAAGCACTCATATGCCTCTTCCTTACAATTTAATTTTGAAAATGGGGGTTTTAGGTCTCATTAGATTATTAACATACATCGCATGCATTTATATATCACACACACACATATATATATATATATATATATATATATATATATATATATATATATAATTAACCATTCTTTATTATTAGTACTTTAATGATACTCCCACTATCCATAATGGAACGGGACACTATCATCAAAGACGTATAATAATATGGTTAACGGGCCCCTAGAACATACATCTAACATATATATGGGCCTAATGGAAAGTTTATGGACTTTTAGGGTTGGGCCCAACTGGAGCCATTAGTTGAACGTAGGTCTAATGTGGGTGTTGTGATCGCAATTTTAATCTGTAACTTTTACATTGAAAGAAAAGATCTTCTGAAGTCTTCTCTTCATCCTCCCACTGCTCCATGCATCCTCGGGTCCACCACGTACCTTCTCGATCTTTGATGTACATTTACATAAATAAAGAAAGGGTATAAAGGATATAGGGGATACATATGGAAAGAGGGGAGAAGGCATGCAAGCTTTAATTAAAATTACATCATCAATAATTTAAACTACTTTAAATTACAACTCATAAAAGATACACATCACATGCGGCCAATCACATCCGGTTAAATTGGTCTTTAAGTCCATAACTTTCCATATTTTAATTATACAATCCAATTGCATAAAATAAAGTAACAAAGGAACAAGTAATAAATGGCAATGGCATATATTTAAGACATGTTTTAATCTATTTTTCATCCCATGAAAATAGATATCAATTTTAATCGCATTAAAATTAAGTAACTCTTTACTTTAGTGTTTTCTCTAAAACACCAAGAATCAGCCCCTGTTTTGCAATAATTATTTGCACTATTTAAAACAACTTTTTAAATTCAAGAACACACTACTACAAAAAAGGGCAAAGACGACACTTTTTTTTGGACTTACCATGACATTTGTGACAAGTGTCGTTGAATCCAATCAAAATACGACACTTTTCTAAAAAGTGTCGTGTATAGTAATAATTTTACGACACTTTTAACCAGTGTCGTGAATATAAGGTTTATAACGACACTTCTATACAAGTGTCGTGAAGACAAGGTTTATAACAACACTTGTACACAAATGTCGTAAAGACAAGGTTGATAGCGACACTTCTAAAAGTGTCATGAAGTCAAGATTTATAACGACACTTCTAAAAGTGTCGTGCAAATATATAATATTATACAAATATATGCTAATTAACATGGGGGTGCTATTTTGTAAAATCGACCGTTGGATGAAATGTTCCATATATACACATTGTGCATGCATGCTAAAAATCACATAGATCCGACGATTATTTAATTTTTGAGATCGAAAACATTAATTTAAATTGTTTAAACTTATGTATTATCATATGGGATCTTATATATTCATATTGTACAAATGTTAACATATATGAGGGTACTATTTTGAGAAATCGACCGTTGGATAAGATGTTTCATATAAACACATTGTGCATACAAAAAATCACATAGATCCAACAGTGGTTTTTGAGAAAACATTTAAATTGTAAAAACTTGTATGTGTATATATCATATGGTTCTTAAAGTGTACAAATGTTAACATGGAGGTGCAATTTTGTGAAACCGACCATTGGATAAGATGTTCCATATAAACACACTGTGCATGCAAAAAATCACATAGATCCGACAATTGGTTTTTGAGAAACCATTTAAATTGTTGTTTAAACTTGTATGTGTATCATATGGTTAATTAATTCTTAATTCATATTGTACAAATGTTAACTTGGAGGTTCTATTTTGTGAAACCGACCGTTGGATGAGATGTTCCATATATACACATTGTGTATACAAAAAATCACATAGATCTGACGGTTGGTTTTTGAGATAACATTTAAATTGTATATTTAAACTTGTGTATCATAAGGTTCATATATATATATATATATATATATATATATACCCGGTCGACCTGCGTGTATCCACATCCCCAACCCGCGAACAATGCCCTCTTCTTCACATTCTTGATTTCTAGGGCTCAGAAAACAGCAGCAGCGGCTGAAGTTTCTCGCCCACACCGTGCCTCCGTCCGGCGTCAATCCGGCTGGCCTCAATGGTCAAATAAACCCAGGTTTTCAATCAATTACCTCTATAAACCCGTGTTATGGGAAATGACAAATATTATTTTTTTTTTACCATAATACCATTCCAATGGTCAAATACCCATATTATATCAGAATACCCAATTTATGAAGAATACCTAATACTCAATGTTACATACAATACCCAATTATATTAAAAATACCCATTGAAACATTAAATGCTGTCAAATCAATCCTTTTTAATTTAATCATTACAATACTGTCATGGTCAAATCAATAGTAATTGTAAATTATATATATATATATATATATATATATATATATATATATATATTTAATTTGATATTTTTTTTTCTTAAATATGATTTATGTAAAAAAAATATCCCAATATACTTATCAGGTGCAACTATCCCACCAAACGAAACCCACAACTCGTTCTCTCTCTCTCTCTCAGCCCTGCCAATCCTTCGACCTCACCGGAATAGACGGCGACCCAGGCATCTCCGATCTGCACACCGGTTTTTGAACCGGCCGAGGCTTGCGAGGGCAGAACTCTAGCTGCTGCTGCCGAGTAAAGGTGAGACCTTTGACCGGAGCACGCGGCTCGAGCAGTGAGAGTCCGGTTCCCGGCGCGCTCTCTCTCTCGTTATACCGTTCCCGGCGCTGACAGGAGCAAAGGCGAGACCTTTCTCCATCCATCCACCATCGTTCCCGGCGGTAGATTGAGTGTAAAAGCGAGACCTTTGTCCTTCCGACTCTATATTGAGTAAAGGTGAGACCTTTCTCCTTCCTTCCACCACCGTTCTCACCTGAAGCCTACAATCTAGGTATGAAGCTATATCTTTATTAGCTTTTCATGTTACTTATAGATTTTATTTTTTATCTTCCAATTTAATTTGTTACTGCAAAAAAATATACGAAGTGGTTGTTTTAGATGTTGCCATTCAAGTGTTCGACAGATTGACGCACTGAGAAATTGCTTTATCAAAACTGAATTTCATCACTTGGGTTTTAATGTTTGATAATATTGAAATTCTATGTGCGTGCATTCGTGCACTCGTGTCTGTGAGTATTTTGGGTACACATTGAAGATACTTAGTGGCCATTTTAGGGGTTGCAATGCAACTGTTTGACAAAATGACACACTAAGAAAATTGTTGTTCTGTTGAAACTAAAACATAATTTTAATTTTTAGTATTTGAAAATTTCATTGCATTGGGTTATGCGAGTTGCACAGATGAATCTACTATAAGACATGGATTAAGGAAGCTGAAATTTTGTTACATTGTTCACCCTATAGTGTATTGAATTGGGGTTTCTCCATTTTTTTCACATTTTTTGCTGGAAGCTCACTGTTATGTAGGCATTTGAAATTTTGGTTCCAAATTAAACTATGCTCCAGTGGACCAAAGTTTGGCTGAAGAGCTTTTGATTGTATTAGGGAACTTTATTATTCATGGCATTGAGGCGTTTCTTTGGGTTCTCTGATGGGGAGTTGATGAGATCAGATGCAAAACCCTGTTCAAGATTAATGAGACAGACCCCCGGGATTTTTTCTGTCGGCCGAGGATTGGGATTCTGGATTCTCCGCAGATTGCATTACGGTCTGTTTTACTTATTTGTTTATTTATAATTATAGTTTCATTTTTTCTCCTTTGTTTTCTAGTATGGTTGATTCTTGTTTGTCTACTTTGGAGAGAACTTGAAGACCCATTTTACCTATTGGATATGCTTTTTCTTTTTCTTTTTGTATAATTTTGTGGGTTTTGTCGGGTAGGTTTTTTCAATTTTTAAAAAATATGTGATTTGGTAACTGGTATTGTATTGGTTTGTGTTCTTGTGAATTCATTCTACGCCTTGTCTCCCTGAATTGTTGTGGCATACAAATTCAACTTTGTTGATGGAAAACTAGAAACACGCTCTTGGTGTCTCCTCTCAAAATCCTGATATATTATTCAGATCATTGATTGTTCATGAGATCATCAGTTTAGCTTCTTTTCTTGTTTGCTCATGCTAGGCCTGCCAATTGTTGTTTTGTTTGATTTAATTAAGCTTTGAAACTCTATACTCAATTTCATGGAATTTAGATGCTTGATAAAATGCTTACCTGAAAAAGAAAATGAGAACAGAAAGTTGAAGGAAGTGAACCAAACACATTTTCTAAATTTTAAAAACTGAAAATGAATATGGTTTACAGAACATTTTCACACAAGCATATCAATATATAGAAAACATTTTTTTTCCCCTTTTATCAACTCTTTGGTTTTTTTAGGTCAATTTCTGAAATGCTTTTATTCTATGATTGGTTAGACTGCTGAGAAAATGTAGGGAAAAGAAAACAAATTATAATTTGGAAATCTGGATTTTTAATTATTTGGGGCCCGAGAAACATAACTAGCCACTAACCTGAGCCTAATATGAATTTTTGGCTTAATTGAGGTGAGTTTTTAATTATAAACAACTTAGAGAACAGCATTACATATCTCTTAACTAGTTTATGCATTTCTAGTTAGGTCAGTGTTGTACATCGTTGTTTATGAGAAAACAATGTCTCATTCTTTTACAGTCTTTAGTTTCTTTATTAGGAAAATGTCCGCCTTACCATTTTTCTTCTCTATTGCTTTTGTATAGGTCTGAATCCTGCAACTATTACATTATTGGAAAGTCAGGTTGTGCTCCTGCTTAAAATATTGTGACCAATCAAATTAAATCAGTGTTTCCATAGGTGAAAGCATAAGGCAGGGTGCTTTCCATCTCTTGAGGGCGAGGCATAAGCCCCAAGGTGTGGGGGCTTAAGCCTTTTGAATTTTGGAACCACTCCTTTGCCTGGATTCACCATTTATCTATTTTTTTGTCCAATTGACTTGGTTTTATTTTTTATTTTAATGATTTCTTTTGTTTGCCTTTGTTTTACTATAATCTATAGATTGTTGTAATGTTCCTAGACATTTTAAGTAGTCATGTGGCTAGCATGTGACCTAAATAGTGAGAAAGGTTAAGATTAAAAGTTTTACAGAGTATTCTAGAAATTTCATGTAAGGTTTTTTTAGATCAAAACATCAAAAAGCAACCACCATATGGAATATCATAACATCAAAAAGACTGTTGGTGTTATGTCCTTTTTGGTTTTCAAAATCATAAGAGTCAGCTTAATAATTACTGTTTGTTGATTGAATTCTGCCATATATGATACACTCTGTGCTCTTTCTGGTTACATGCAATCATTCTATATTGGGCTGGTTGTTGATTGAATTTGTTAGAGAATATGTTTTGCATGATGTAAATTGATACATTTAATCAATCTTGTAGTTGTTAGTTGAAGCACAGTAGTCTCTTTTTCACTCTAAACGCCCTACAAATTGTTATAAGGTTCCAATTCCGTTTCCATATATCTTCAATTCCTTAATTTCTTTTCTCAACAATTGAACAAATAATTACTGTTTGGTTTCCTCCCTGTTTTTTGGTTATATTGACAGAAATTCAACCAATAAATTTATTTTAATCCTAACCCTTTTTGCCATATATGATACACCCTCACCAAATGGACCTAGTAGCTTACATTTCCTCTTTAAAGTAGGCCGAGAATAGTCTTCTAAGCGAAAGTTATGTCACATTTACTTTGTTTCATGGCCAATAGACTTGTCTATATATAGACTCCATATCTTAAATGTGGATTGAGAAGCAGATTATAAGGATTCAATTCCTATATCATTTGTAAAAGTTATGTCATTTGCAATTCCTATATCACATTTACTTTGTTATAAGGATTCAATTCATAAATTTGGCACTCTAGAGCCCTAGTGATCTTTCTTGCTATTGAGAAGCAGATTATGTCTCAACTTTTACATTGTCATGTCTGTATGATATAATCAGAGAAGTGGCTTTTTGAGTGCTCTCTCATTGACCATGGAGTGATCTCCAACTCATATCACATAATGTAATTGCAATTATTGATATATTTCATATTCCATACAAGTTGAATCATAATGTCTACCAGAAAGAGAGGAGCTAGCTTTTCTAGGCAATCGGAGGACACTAGTGCTCCTATAAGTCAAAATTCTCATACACGGATTGAGGGGACTAGTAGTAGCATCGATATTGTCATCAGGTTACTGATTTTTCTTTTATGAATGTTCCTTTTTAATTCTTTGTGCTTTCTTTTTGGAAGAAAACGTGAGTTCTAGTTTTTACTGTTAAGGTTATTTTTATAATCTTTAATTGAGTTAAAGTTAAACAATTATAATTAAGTAATGGGAAAATATCCTTTATTGCAGAGATCTGAAAGAACAATATACATTTAAGGTTCTATTCTCCCAAATCTTATTATTAACAGAAATGATTCCTTCAACCAAATCCAATGTGAAATATATTCGATGCTCTCTGCCAATGATAAAGCACCGATATTTTCTGCCTAAATTATAGCTGGTATGACAGAGTGACATTGAGGAGAGATACCTTTCATGACAGTTTAACTTGAACATACCCATCTAAAGATGCTTTGTAAAGATAGGGATGTGCCTCTATATGGCACAATGTATGTGGTTTGATTGGAAACTAATATGATCTATATCAATTTCAATTTAAATTTTTTTTTTTAAACCAATGTCAACTTACTCTCTTAATGGTTGGTTAAATATATGGTACATAACTGTTTATGTTTGGAGTTCATGGTTTTAAGTATGTGTTAGCAAGGTTGTTTCCATTGTGTGTCCGGAAATGTGATCCTTTTAAAAACAGCATGTTATTCAATTGTTTTCTAGTTCAAATCATGATCAAAGTGTTGATAATTTGGGATATTGTAGAAGAAAGTGTTTTATTTTGTTCATTATTTTTTCCAGGTGGGCTTCCATAGCTGTAACAACTCTTTTGATTCGAGGAGCAAGTGTACCATTTCTAATAAATCAGCTCAAAGCTACTTCAAAGCTGACTGTATGTTGCATTACCTGTTTCTCCATTCTTCTTTTTTGGTTTGCCTCTTTCTTTATGCCAGCATGTAATATTGTGCTGACAACTTGATGCACCTATTGTTCCATATCAAGCAAATAATATGTTTGTAACTTGAAGGATCATTTAGCGTGCTTATCATCTCAGAAAGAGAGAGAGAGAGAGTCTAGCTAGGTAATGCCATATAGCATCCTAAAAACTTTTTTTGATTTTTTCCTTTTTTTGTGGTACAACCCTTAGCTAGGCCTAGGCCTTAACCTTACCCATAGGTTGAGTACTCTTTCAACTTATTTTTCCTCATATAGCTAGGATACTTCATATACCTAATATAATAATAATAATAATAATAATAATAATAATAATAGGATGAAAGAAGGTTACTTTTCTTAATTACTAAAGTCAACATTAGGTACCTGTGCCTGTTGAAGGTCATATATATATAGCTTTTGTTTTGGCTTATCATTTACACTATCCATATATACTTACGATATTTTACATTGTCAACACAGGTGTAATATAAAGTTATATATAATTACTAAAATTTGTATATGTATATTTTTCTCACAGGGTCCTAGAGCATACGAAGTCAATCAAAGACAACATGAAGCTATATTTTGCGTGTCGAAGACTTGCATACGAATTTTGGAAGCTATACTTTTATTGTCATTTGCTCATGAGAATGCTTTGAATGTAATAAAATCATCTATTTTTCATTTTTTGATACAAAAATTTTGTACTTGATAAACATGTACTTTGGATATGTTAGTTTGAGGTAAACATGCACTTTGGATATATGTTAATAATTAATTGCACCATATTTTGCCATTCTCTTTTATACATGTGTAATGGTGGTATGAGATGTTAGGAAATATAATTTTATATGTGAAAACAGGTGAATACATGTCATTGCAAGAGGAAACAAAATTACTGGTGTAAAAAAAAAAAATACTGGACTAATTTAACGACACTTATAAAGTGTCATTGTATGTCTAAAGTTTTACGACACTTCTAAAAGTGTTGTTCTAAGACACTTTATAATGACACTTCATAAAGTGTCGTGCCAATATAAAGACATTTTACAAGTGTCGTGCAAGTATGATCTGTTACGACACTTCGTAAAGTGTCGTGCCAATATAAACTGTTAACGACACTTTTTAAGTGTCGTGCAAGGTTGAAATTTTACGACACTTCAAAAAGTGTCGTAAAACGTTTTACGACAGTGCGATAGATGACACTTCCCGAAGTGTCGTGAATCCAAAATAACGACACTTTTTGAGTATCGTGAATGAGGGTTTTTGTAGTAGTGACACTTCATTTCACTAAGATTTTCAGTGATCTTTCCAATGGCACGAGTCTCGTTAAGTGATTCAAACGTTTGAAATTACTTTAAAGCGTTTTGTGAATGTAATTCCAAATCGTGACAGATTTGAGTATCGGTCACAAAAAGCTTAATGCGGCTATCTAAAGGTCAAAATAAATCATGGGAACACTTCCTACATTTAGTTAAGACCTTATATTAGTGAAGTTGGTAAGTGGCTCGACGTAAAAATATTTAAAAACAATTTTTAAACATTTTACAAACTGACAGTGTTGCTGTCCAGAAATGGCAGCATACTGTTTTAGCTTTATAACACTTATAAAACTTATCATATTAATATATTTTTATGTACTAACACTTAGGACACTTCAATATATTAATGTAGATGACCCCCATGTATTTTAATCAAATTAAAAGGCCAAAACAACAATTGTTTAATTCCAAACTCTCAAATCGGCAATTAGGGTTTCCAAAACCTTAATTTCATTTTTGTTCTAATTCATCACTTTTTGAAATTACAAAACTTTTCAAATAATTTTATAATGATATAAAATCATGTAATAAATGTTAAGTGAATAATTTAGAACCTAAAACCAGCCACCATGTGGCCGTGACACACTAGGGTTAGGAAACCCTAGTGTGGCTGAAATTTAGGAGAGAGAGAGTAGGGTTGGGACTTTCCTATTTTGATTATACTAGATTCCAAAACCAATTCTAATAAAAAAAGGAATAGGATTTCTTAAACCCTAAATTGAGTCATCAAATAATAAACTTTCCTATTACAATAAGGATTCCAAATTATGCAAAGTTTGACTATTAAAGAAGAGTAGAATTAGAATCCTATTTGAAATAGGAAACTTCCTTATTATCAATAGAGTTTCCTAAACTCTAAATGGCAGCCACAATTAAATTGATTAATCACATTAATTAATTCCTAGGTCAACTAGGATTATCCTAATTAGTATCCCATATTAATTAGGAAAGAGAACACCAAATAGGAAACAAATCTAATTTGAAATTCCAAGTTAAACTAGGTTTCCTATTATGATTGGGTTTACTAAAATGATAAAGACACATCATCAATTAATCATAGCCATCCAGTCTTAGGGTTATTAAAATAAATGGCTTTGATTAATTAGGGTTAAAACCCTAATGATATTCCATCACTAGTAGCCGTCCATCTAGGGTTCCTAATGGTGTCTCATCATCTTCTCCACCAAGTAGCCGTCCACCTAGGGTTTGTGAACCCTACCATGGCCGAATACCAATAGTGCAACCCCCATAGAAACCGTCCATCACTAAGGTTTGTAAAACCCTAGTAGCAAAAAATTAAAACAAAACTAAAGGGTGAAAAACCCCATGGCCGAATTCTACATAGTGGATTTCTTAAATTCCCAATTAATTGAAACAAGTTTTAATACATGCCTAGCATTGCCATTCATGTTTCGAATCACGGTTTGAGTTGGCTCCGATACCACTGAAAGAATCACCACATGGAAACGTAGCGGAAAAGGAATTTAAAATTTTTTCATGGTGTTCATCCAAGAATCGAACTCAAACGATTTAAACTAATCATAACAATAATTTAAATCAATAAATTAAAGCTTACTTGTTCTTCTTTGATGATCATCCTCTTTGATGATCGTCCTTGCGAAACCTCGAGCCCCAAAAGTATGGTGGCCTCCAATGCTAGTCCACACAAACACAACAGTTCAAGAACCTTCTTGATCTTCCCAACCTTTGAAAAGCACAAGCATGGAGAGGGAGAGAGAGAGAGTGGCGGCTAGAGAGAGAGGGAGGCTCCTTGGATGAGTCAAAACTTAACCTATTAGGGTTCCCTCTTTCTTTTTAAGTCATCTCCTCTTTTGGGGTGTTTGGTTACAAGTGCTAGCTTGACCATTAACCCTATTTTGGTTAATAACACTCTAGGATTAGATATCCTTTGATTCCTAATCAATTAACATTTAATAATTAGAATCAAACTTATATTTAATCAGAGTGTACCCCTCACAAGTTCAAGAACCTCACTTATGTCCTTATGTGTGTGACCCATTGGGTTCATCCCAACCTAGTAGTGGCAGGGGACATCGTATGTCTCCCAAAATAGAAACTTTCTATTTTTAGGTTCGATTGGAACAATTCCAATTTTGCCCTCAATGATAACTCTTATCACTAGGCCTTTACTAGTCATGAGTGACATCTAGATGAAAGGATTTATGATAAGAAACCATGGATTCGCAGCGGAAGAGGAAAAACAAAACTTTTTCATTTATAAAATCAATCCATATTCACAAACCTTCAAGAATCGTTTCGAGCATGGGGTTATGTATATATAAAACCATACAAACAAGAATGAATATTTAACAACATAAATAAACCTTACTTAATTGTGCTTTTCGATGTAGCTTTCCTCCAAGTTTCAAAGAGATGAAACCTCCAAAGCATATCCACACGAGAGTAAGATTCCTTGAACCTTCTAGTCTTCCACAACGCTTGTGAAACAAACTAGCATGGAGAGGGAGAGGAGAGAGAGAATTCGGCTATGGGGTGGGAATGAAAGGTTCTGTGAAAAACCACAGACATGGATTCGCAGCGGAAAGGTAAAACAAAAAACTTTTTCTGTTTTATAAAAAACAATCCATGTACACAAAACCTCTAAGAACGAATCAAGCATCGGATCATATATATAAATAAACACAATTAATCAAAGCAAATAAAAACTCACTTGAATGTGTTCTTCGGTGTAGGAATCCTTCGAGTTTCAAACGGATGAAACCTCCAAAGCGTATCC
>JAESVK010060362.1:0-13933 GCA_017140935.1 Hamamelis virginiana
TCCATTCCCGGATGCCATTGTTTGAGGACCATATATCTTCCAGCAATATAGTAAGGGCCCTTATTCAAAATCCTTTCAAGAGCTTCTGAATCTTTGGCTTTAAAAAGGAAAAAACCAGTATCAAATTTAAGGGTTTCAGTGATATCCTCTCCCCAAACTCGAGCAGCCCAGCTACTTACCAAAGAGAAAGGGAGATTTTTATCAAGAACATACCCTACAATCGATAAATCCCACAATTTCTGACCTTCAGCAAGAACTAACTCAGGCACTTCATAGAAATCATCCATAATTTGCCCTGAGTCCATTTTTGAAAGTTTAAGCAAATTAGCTTGACTCGCCGGATTATTGATAAGACTATTCCATGGACGAGACAAAGGAGTATGTTGAGAAAACCCATTACTAACACGAGCAGGAGAACGAGACTCAAGAGGAGGATAATCAACACTCGGACCACCCTGCGGAATCTCACTTCTAATATTGCCATCAAGATTGGTACCGGGACGAGAGAAGGAAAAAGCCTTGGCACCAAGGCCTGTACTCACATTCACTTCAGCATCAATAATTTTATCAAGATTAACGCGAGTAGAAGGATTCAGACCAGAAGCATCAATACCATCCAAGGAGCATGTAACTTGCGTTGCATGCACTGTATGAGATAGCGGGACAACACCTTGAGGAAGAGAATGCGTAGCTTCCACTTGAGATTTAGATTCGGGCCCACATAAATTTTTAAATGAAGCCAAATTATCCCCACACACTCCACCAGATTGCAAATCTCCACCCACATCACCAGCCGCACCCCGTGAAAGAGACCTTTGACTTGCATTAAGTGCAATTAATGCACTTCCCCCACCCACATCAGTAGACAACTTTTCTAGCACAACAAGCTCTTGAGGTACGGCCCCACTAGCATGAGTATGAGAAAGCACTTCACCATTAATGATTTGATTAACCATGTCAGCATCACCACTAACCTGCGCATGAGAGGACACACCACCAATACTAACATGATTAACAATATCATCATCACCCCCAAATTCAAAACCAGCCCCACACTTGTCCAAGACAGTGGCGGCAAGGCTAATCTTGGGACCCGCGCCATCAACACGCAAGTCAAAGTCTTGGGATCCTTTCTCATTAGCAAGCTCCCCAAAAGAACTAAAAGAAACTAAAGAATCCAAAGAACTAGACGCTGCTTCCAACAAAGTGACAGCACCTCCTCGCGGCTTAGCACCGGCCCGAATGGTTGGATTCTTGTTTTCATAAAATTTTATAGTTTGTCTTCCGCTGCATTCCTCCCTGCATATATTCTTTCAGTGGTATCAGAGCCAAATCAAGCATGATCATGAATAGATGATGGCTTTTGATGGCTATAATTAATTAAATATGAGTTCTTGAGCCCTATAGAATTCGGCCTTGGAGGTTCTTGATGAGTTTTTGTTTTGTTTTTGTTTAAATGGCAAACTAGGGTTTTTAAAGAAACCCTAAATAGGTTTCGGCCACCATGGGGACAGCCCCCTAGTGTGCACGGCCATGGGGTTTTACCCCTTTGGTGTTCTTGATTCAAAGGTTCGATGAAACCCTAATGAATAGTGGCGGCCCTCTCTCTCCTCTCTCTTGATGATTTCGGCCACTAGGGTTTTTACAAACCCTAGTTGGTTCTTGCCTTGGCTATCACATGGTTTGGGTTTTAGAAACCCTATAATCAATGGCCATGATTGATTCTTGGTTTTTGGAAACCCTAGGATTGAATGGATGACTTTCTTGTTTTTTGGAAACATCATGGTTTTAGAAACTTGTTGTTTTTGGAAACTTTTGATTTTTATAAACTTGTTGTTTTTGAAACCTTATTATTTTGGAAACTTCTTGTTTTTTAGAAAGTTCATAGTTTTAGAAACTAGAAAGCATCATTGCTTGGATTTTAGAAACCCTAGCATATTTGGCAACTATGGGTTTAGGAAACCCTAAGGGGTTCACGACCATGAGGGATATTCTCCCGTCTTGGATTACGGCTACTAGGGTTTGGAACCCTAGAACATGATTACATGGATTCTTGATTAATTTTTAAAAGTGTTTAAATTGAATCTTGATACTTGTATCTTGCTTAATTTAAAATTGTTTAAATTTAATGTATTAATGGAGCTTTGTTAATGGTTAACAATGGAGGCTATTAGGGTTCTTTGAAACCTTAATACAATTGACATGGTGGCTGATTTTAGGTTTAAGAAACCCTAAAATCATATATGGAAAGTTTCTTGATTTTTTTTCTGGATAATTAAGAATTAAATATACCAAAAAAGAGATACAGCACAAGAGCCATCCTGGCAACAAGCCGAAGCTTAACAGCCCAAAAGGCCAACCAAACTCCCTAACCTAAAAAAGAAACCACTTACAACCCAAGAGGATAGGGGAAAGGAAAAACAAAACTAAGGACGGTCAACACCCTTCCTTCTTGCATTTTTAAAGTTTTTCAACTTGTCCTGAAGTCTCATTCTAGTAGAACTAGGATGATCAACAACAGAATCACAATCCAAAGGGGGATCAATATCGATGTCAGAGGATAGCACCTCAAACGTATTCTTCCCATCCACTAGGTAAGTATGATGCTCAACAACAGCCTTCTTGTCACAAACAGATTTTGATCTGGCTTTATTAGTAGATACCTCAATCCACTCAGCAGGGTTGTTGGAATTGGCTTTTGGAGAACAAAGAACCCTATCCTTAGGATCACTCACTTCATTGACAACAACCTTAGGACAAGTCTTTGGAGCAGGAGGATTGCTATTCTTAACCTTCCACACTTGCTTCTTTTTTTTTTTTTTGGATAATTAAGAAATATATTACCAAAAAGGAAAACAAGCACAAGCGCTAACCAGGCAAAAACCAAAGATTAACAGCCACAAGGCAAACAAGACATCAGGCCACCAAGAGAAAACCTCTTACAACCCAAGAGGATAGGACACTTCAATTTACTTGGACGGGCTATAGGACACTTCAGAGACGAGTGCCCAAAGGCCTTGCAATTACCACACCTAGATGGTTTCCACGAAGTCTCAAACACAATTTCCGATGTTACTCCCAATGTAACACCCCTCCATAGCCATACCCAATTTCGGGGTGTCACGCACGCAGACACCTAGTGCTTATCTCTTCAAAAATCTCTGGTTAATATTTTAATAAGATTTTTAAAAGCGCGGAAGTCTTAGAAAACCAGAGTATTTATATAAAAAAAAAAAAATTGATAAGCACAAAGTACTATCTAGGGTCAAAGTACCGTCCCGTAAAGTACTTTGGATAAAACTTAATATTACATAAAACTTAAGTACATATAGAGTCCACAGATTCCTTTACATAATATTACACACCAAAACAGGAATAGCAAAGCCCAGTATCACACTGATAGCTGCTACAATAAGAGCCCAACCAGGTAGACTTGAGCCCAACATTATCTCCAATTTTTTTACTGGTTCGGTGGCCCTGTTGGGGGGGGGAATATAAGGGGTGAGCAAAACCACTATGCTCAGTGAAGTTTTCTAATATTTTATGCTGCATAATCACCTTAAATGATGTATAACATTTCATATCATAATTTCAGAATAAGTAAGCATCATCATTAAGTAAATTTATATTGATCAAATCATTACTTAATTCCCAATCGAGTCATTCTCATAACAATCCAACATGCTTAATGCATATGACAGGTATATTATGCAATGCTCAGATGCAATCATACCTGCGAGGCTCTATTTTGCTTTTTACCTGCAAAACAAAACTTCACTGATGGCTATCTCATTTTAGGACTCGCCATCAACGACAACAGCATACCTCACTGTATGTATATCACCTGACTCCGCACCGAGCCAACCCCTCACTGGGCCAATACTGGTGTGGCCTCACCAGGATTGTTCTTGCTAAACGGCCGCCCCTCACTGGGCCCTGCCCCTCACTGGGCCAATCCCATCACTAGGATTACAAATGCTCAATGTAGCAAGGGTGATATATTAGTGCACTAACTGTTTCCAGGATCTATAGTCCATCGGTCGTATTCCAATTTCTCGATTCCACAGTTCATAATATGCATGCCAATTATATCAATGCTATGCATATGTCATCATTTGTAACTGTGCTACAGTAACACTTCGTATTTCTCTAAATAACAACATTCCCTTTACTTGTAAGCGAAACATATGCGCCCATACACAAATGTCCACATGACAAGCGCCAGTTTAATTTTTCACGGGTTACGTACCCCTAAAAAAATCCATGTTTGTTATTAGGAGATATATGATGTGTACTTATAAGCCCAATCACTTTCACAAAACATCACAGCCACATGCCATATACCAATGTATTGTGTTACAAGCATGGCATATATCTCATGCATATATTTTATGCACAACAATTTATCACATGCATATTTTAATGCATAACAATTCTCCCATATGCATATATTTTTATGCATAATAATTCATCACATGCATATATTCTTATGCATAACAATTTAACCACTTAAAATGACAACAACATATCTCTTAATTTACAGTAATCGCATGCTCAACTCTAAAAATAATTAAAATAATTATTTCACAGTTCATAGGGTAAGGGAATATTAATCTTGGACTAATACTAATACTGTGCTTTCACACAATTGAGATCCACATAACCCCTATTTATCAACAAACACATTCACAAGTCTTACAGTGTCCAATTTTTCCACCGAAATCAAATCGAGCAATTTCAAGTATTATCAGGGGCCTAAAATTTTAATTAAAATTTATGTAGCTTCGTTAAAATTTTAATTTTAAAAGTCATAAAATATATTTTATGAAACCCATAAAATTCTATTAAATTTTTAGGCCAATCAAGCACATATGTGGACTTTTAATAAAATTTAGCACATTAATCTCACTAAAAATTTGCAATAAAAATTATAGGGGCATGTTCAAACTTAGATTTTCCCCATCAAGAATATAAAAATTTCTTTGAAAATAATAATAATAATTCAATTGTATCAATTTCTACCAAATTACAAATTGTCAGATTTTTCTGATAAAACTCAGACTTTTCAGAAATTTATTCTCACAAAATTGTCACACCAATTCCAGTCCAAATATACTAAACTTTATCCCAACATCATTATTAGTCCAATTTGAACTAAAACATGTATTTTTACATAGCCATGTGTAAAATTAAGAGACCATGCAAAATTACCTAGTGTAATTAAATCTTAGATACACAAGCAATATACCCACTAAAAATTCATGCAATTAACTCAAATCAATTCATCAATTAAGGTAGAAATAAAGCATAAAAGAGTAGGAACTTCACCCCAAATTAAAATTGATAGGCCTCTTGACTTGAATTTGAGAAGAATTTGGAGAAATTTCCCAAAAATTGGCTTAGAATTCACTTTCTCTCTCCTAGCCGAACCACTCTCTCTCTCTCTCTATTTTTATCTTGGCCGAATGGCCTTCCTTTTCCTCTTCTAATTTCCGTACAGCAGCAGCCCCCTCAATTTGATAATTCCTTTCAATTTATAATACATAATTCATGAGAATTTGAGTGGAAATTTATGAGCCATTTAAGGTGACACCTTGCCAAGGCTTGGCTAATTCTCATGGTGCCACTTAGCACCTTCAAATGAGGTGGCTCACTGCATGGCTGCCACATGGCAGCCCACTAAGATGCCACTTGGCACTTTTGCACAATAATTTATCCCATGTCACATGGGTCCATGCTAATGCCCTACATCCTACACTCAAAACCACTTATAAAATACCACTTGACATTTAATATTTATGCCCCTATGCATTTTAATGTACCCAAATTTAATAAATTGGGGACATAATAATTAGGAACACAAAATAATTAGGAATACAAATTAAACATTACACAAAAATAGACTAGCACAAAATTAATAAGCACACATAAAATTAATTAAATTCATGCTAGGCTAACATAAATTAATTTAATTAAATTCATGCTAGGCTAACATAATTTAAATTAATTAAATTACCAACCTAAATTAAATTAACTCAATTAAAGTGAAAGGGTCTCACACCCAACCCCAAATCAAAAACCATGGACTTTGGGATATCCTTATCCGCATCAATCTCAACACAGATTCTCGCTAAAGTATCCAAATCAACATAAAGGGGATTTCCCAAGGTGCTACCAATAAATTCCAAACCTTCAATAGAGCGCAAGACTATTGGCAGATTTTTTAAGTTAATCCACACAGGAATCTTAGAAAAATATTCCTCTTCTAAAACCATCCCATAATGCCAACGTTTGATTACCATAGGCCTTCCTGCAATGTAGGAAGGTTCGCCATTCAGAATATTATTTAGGGCCAAGTTATTTCTCGCTTTGAACAGAAAAAAACCCGGTTCAAGCTTGATAGTCTCAATCACATCATCACCCCAAGTACGATTTGCCCATTCATTCACCAATGAGAAAGACAGATTTTTATCAAAAATGTGTCCCACAAGAGCAAACTCCCATAGTTTCTTACCCACTTCTTTTTTTTTTTTTTTTTTGATAACCGGGAACAGCCCCACGGATGTGCCCTTCGGACCCACCCATGTGACCCAAACCCGGGGGAACTAGCACAGCAACCCACCGCCATGGCCCCCCCACTTAAATCATGGTAAACCCACTTCAATTATAGCTTCAGGAATTATAAACATACCATTAGAGGTAGTACCCACGTCCTGCTTCATAATCTTCTTCAAGTTGGGTTTAGGCTTACTCCAAACAGAAGGGAAAGATTTCTTATCGAAGCCAGGCTTATAAGACTTTAAAGGAGGAAAATTAGAACCCACACCAATAGCTCCCCTTCGCTGACCAGAAATTCCTCCATCCTTACTAGTAGTACCACCAAAATGAACATTACAAGAATGAGGAGTATCTGATTTAATAGGCCCTGCAGAAGAACGCCTATTATTCATTACAGTAGCAAGCCCCATAGGCTTAGATTCATCATGGGCAGCAATTGAAAAATGAGCACCAGCCCCTATATTTTCAATAGATTCTAAACCAATTTCTTTTTTTTTTTTTTTTTGGATAATTAAGAATTTATTGAACCAAAAAAGGGCAAAGCCCAAAAGAACAAAGAAGATCCGAGGCCACAAAAACCTACGGAAAAACGGACAGAACCTCCCCTAAAAAAGGGACAAAAGCCAGAAAAACCTGCCTAAAAAACAACAGAAAAAGCCGAAGAATCAAAGCAGAACAAACAACAAAACATCCCACAGCCCGGGCACAAGCAACCAAAACGAACACATTGACCTATTACTAGGGCTATCAACAATACTTTGAAAACTACACACTTTGTTTCTCACATCATTACAAATAAGGGAAAAAATGTTATCAGCACTGATGTACAAATTTTCATGAATACGAGCATTCCTCTGCCTCCAAATATGATAGATAGTAGCAGCCCAAGCAATTCTCCTAATGGTAGGACCAAAAGACTTCCCTTTGCAAGAGCTAGCCCAAAGAAACTCATTGTCCCATGATCTAGGGGTTCTGCTGAAACCACACAGCCTAAGCACCTTCTTCCAAATAAGAGAAGTAAAGCTACAAGCAAAAAAGAGATGATTCCTATCTTCACCATCAGCCCTGCAGAAAACACAAGACATAGACGATATAACACCCCAACGAAGAAGCTTGTCCTGAGTTGCCAGTCTATTAAGAATAGCCAACCATGCAATAAAAGAGTGCCTTCTGATAGATTTCGGAAACCACACAGCATTATGCCAACTCACAGTCAAAGCAGTACTACGAATATGCTTCCAAGCAGAATTAGTAGAAAAAGCTCCTGAGGTAGAAAGAGACCACACCACTGTATCCTCCCTCCTATTGCTAAGAGGGGGACACTCACAACAGCTATTACGAATGGCAATGAGATCAACAGTATTAGTAATGGGCCAATTCCAGCCATCATCAGATAAAATACAAGCAACTTTAGCCTGCAGAGGGATAGCAGCATCATAAACCACGCGAGAACTAAAATGCTGTAGCAGAGGACCACAAGGATGCCAATTATCATACCATAAAAAGGTAGAAACTTCATTTCCAATTTTGTGCTTGATAAGAGGTCTAGCCACATCTCTCAACTGAAGGATCTTCCTCCAACTCCAAGAACAATTAGAGGGAAGGTTAATGGTAAAACCAATTTCATCTCCCACGTGACTCCCATCCGCAGCTTGACAAATGGCATCTTGAACTCCCACGTGATTCCCACTATCATGAGCATGATTTAACAAATCACTATAAATGACTTGGTTAGCAAAGTCAACATCACCCACTTTATCAAAACCGGCCCCACACTTGTCCTCAACAATGGCGGCAAAGCTAATTGAAGAACCGGCATTTCCACACTTGAGACCCATGGGACCCGCACCTTCTTTACATACTAAAAGGGAAGAGTCAAGGCTAGCACGTGCCCCTTCATGCATATCAAAGTCTTGGGAACCGGTCCCGCTAGAGAAAGCCCCAATAGAAATTATAGAATTATTTGAACCCGATTGTACCAGACTCATCACCATGTAGAAAATCAATTGAAAATTCCCCACCAACAGCAACTGGGGATGGGCCCACGGCATCCATTACACGAGCACTCACAACACCATGGGCAGCCCTCTTTTGCAATTCAAAAGATGGAGAATCGGCCCCACTGATTTTTTTTTTTTTTTGGATAATTAAGAATTTATTGATCCAAAGAGGGCAAAGCCCAAAAGAACAAAGAACGAAACCGAGGCCACAAAAACCTACGGAAAAACGGACAGAACCTCCCCTAAAAAAGGGACAAAAGCCAGATAACCTGCTGGTGATAGCACTACTCCCTCCCCAGTTTTTCCCCCTTCTGATGGTTAAGTTCGCCGCATGGAATATAAGGGGCATGAATGCTTCCCTTAAGCAAACAGAAATGCGTTCTTTTATTTCTACTCATTCTCTTGACTTCATGTGTATTCTGGAATCTCGTGTAAAGTTCTCAAATATGGACAGAATCTTCAAATTCATTCTTCCTGGTTGGTGTATCTCACATAACTATGATCATGCTTTGCTTGGTAGGATTTGGGTCTGTTGGAACCCGAAAGTGGTTAATGTTGTTACTGTTCATTGCACTGACCAAGTTATATTTTGTCACATTACTCTCTTAATGATAAGTGTTCTTTCTACTGTTCTGCCATATATGCTTCCAACAACCAAATAGACAGAAGAGCTCTTTGGAGTCAGCTGACCTGGAGCGCTTCTATAGTAGGCTCCAACCCTTGGTTTTTGCTGGGTGATTTCAATACCACCAGATTTGCTAGTGAGAAGGCAGGGGGGAATGAGGTTTCTGATGGTGCTATGGATGAATTCCATGAATGCTTGTTTAACCTTGAGCTTGCTGACATACCTTTTGTGGGGCCCCTCCTTACTTGGATGAATAGGCGCGAGGGCAATCACTTCATTGCTAGGAAGCTGGATCGATGCCTCCAAAATGAAAACAGTCTTGATCTTTTCCCGAATGCTTTGACTGAATTCCTATGTCCTGGGATTTCTGATCATTGCCCTTTTGTAGTTAATCTCAATTTTTGTTTGAACCCCTGTCCCAGGAAATGTTATCCCTTCAAATTCTTTAACTTTTGGGCAGACCACTCAGCTTTTCTTGATGTTGTTCAGGATGCTTGGAACATTGATGTTTATGGCACCCCTATGTACAGATTGACTCGGAAGTTCAAAAGTGTAAAGGCTGGCCTTAAGGCTTTCAACTTTAATTCTTTTGCTGATATCCGTGGGAAAGTTGTTGATGCTAGGGTAGCTCTTGAACATGCTCAATCTGACTTGCTTAATAATCCCTATGATGCTGTCTTGGTGGAAAATGAGAAATCATGCCTGCAAGCTTTCCATAACTTAGCTTTGGCTGAAGAAGGATTTTTGAAGCAGAAGTCTAGAATCCAATGGCTCAAGCTTGGGGATAAGAATTCTAATTTCTTTCACAAAGCTGTCAAAGCCCGTAACTCCATGAACTCTATGAATTGCATTATGATGGATGATGGTTGTAGAACTGAAGATCCGGATGTCATTAAACAGGTCGCTGTCTCTCACTTCCAATCTATTTTGGGTTCTGATGATTTGTCCTATGACCGTGCTGCCTACTTAGATAATCTCAATGGTTTTTCCTGGTCTCCTGAACACTTGGCTATTCTGGGTAAAGAGATAACCCATGACGAGATTAAGAGTGCTATTTTTTCTATTAAAGATTCTAAAGCCCCGGGTCCTGATGGTTTCTCTTCCCTTTTTTTCAAACGGGCTTGGAACATTGTTGGTGGTGATGTTGTTGATGCTGTTCTTTCCTTCTTCAATTCTGGATGCATGCTTAGGGAAATTAACTGCACTATCTTAGCTTTGGTCCCTAAAGTTCCTAATCCTAGCTCCATGCATGACTATAGACCCATCTCTTGTTGCAATACTGTTTATAAATGCATTTCGAAGATCATTGCTGGCAGAATTAAAATTTGTCTTCCTGATATTATAAATCCTTCTCAATCAGCTTTTGTGCAGGGTCGTAGTATTGCGGATAATATTCTTCTCACTCAGGAATTGATGCTTAATTATCATCGTGATTCTGGTTCACCTAGATGTGCTTTAAAGATTGACATCAAGAAGGCTTTTGACACTGTAAGCTGGGGATGCATTATTGATATTTTAACTGCTATGGGTACCCCTGTTCACCTCTTGAAGTGTATTGAGGCCTGCATTACTACTCCCAGATTCTCTGTTTCTGTTAACGGTGAGCTTGCGGGGTTCTTTGCCAGCAAAAAGGGGATCAGACAAGGGGATCCTTTATCCTCCTTCCTGTTTATCATTACTATGGAAGCTTTTTCCAGATCTTTATCTCTGGCTGTGCAATCCCTGGACTATGAGTTTCACCCTAAATGCAAGGAGGTCAATCTTTCCCACTTGTGCTTTGCTGACGATCTATTCCTATTTGCCAAAGGGAACTCCTCCAGTGTTTATGGATGAATTGTATAAGTTTGAGAACTTCTCGGGTCTCCAAGTTAACAAACAGAAGAGTGCTCTTTTTATGGCGGGAGTTAATGATAGTGTTAAAACTTCTATTCTGAGCATCACTGGTTTTTGTTTGGGAAGTTTGCCTCTAAAGTACTTGGGTGTTCCTCTCATTTCTACGAAGCTTTCTGCTGCTGATTGTCAACCTCTGATGGATAAGCTTCTTGCCAGGATACAGTCCTGGACCAGTAGATCTTTGTCCTATGCCGGCAGACTACAACTGCTGTCTTCAGTGCTCTACAATATTCAAATGTACTGGTGTAGTATGTTTATTATCCCTAAGTACATTGTTGCTAAAATTGTGCAGGTTTTTAACAGCTTTCTATGGTCTGGCAAGGATGGTAATGGCCGGCGTGCTAAGATTAGCTGGAAGTCAATATGTTATCCTAAGCAGGAAGGGGGGCTTGGTCTGCGCCGGGTCAAGGATTGGAATGATGCGGCTGTCATGAAACATCTCTGGAATTTGTTTTATAGGAAGGACTCTATTTGGGTGGTTTGGGTGCATGAGTTTCTTTTAAAGCATTGTAGTATCTGGTGCGCTAAAATTCCCTCGAATTGCTCTTGGAGCTGGCGGAAAATACTTCAGTTGAGGGATAAGGTGAGACCTTTTATCAGGCATAGAGTGTTTAATGGTGTTGGTACATTTCTATGGCACGATTTCTGGAACCCTGTTGGTCCCCTTCTCTCATCTTATGGTGAGAGAATAATTTATGATTCTGCCATTCCGTTGAATGCTTTTGTGGCTTCTGTTATTGATGGAGTTGCTTGGAACTGGCCTGTTGCCAATTCAGCTGATCTCATTGCAATTAAGAATAGCTGTGCTGATTACCCCGCTCTTGACACCCTTAAGGATGATGCAATCTCTTGGTCTTTGTCTCCTATAGGAGTTTTTTCTGTGAGTTCTGCCTGGAACTCTCTCAGACGCCGTAAACCTGTTGTGGCTTGGCATTCTGTGGTGTGGTTTTCTCAAGCTATTAGTAGGCATTCTTTTATTGCATGGCTTGTTATTCTTGACAGGTTGACTACCCAAGACAAGCTTCACAATTGGGGCCTTATCCATTCTATCTCTTGTGTGTTCTGTCGTGCTAATGTTGAGGACAGGAACCACCTATTTTTTAACTGCCTTTTCACTGCTGGAGTTTGGCAGAGAGTTCTCAAGCTATGTGGTCACTCCAGATTTCCAAGGTGTTGGGAGAATGAGTTCCTTTGGACTGTTGGGATTAAGGGTTCCTCTTTCTGTTTCATTACCAAGAGGATTGCTTGGGCTTCCACCATTTATCATCTTTGGAGACAACGTAATGCCAGAATTCATGAGAATACCTACATTAGTGCTGAATCTATCTTTTTTCTTATATGTAATGATGTTAGGCTTAAAATTTCAAGCTTTCTGAATGTCGTTGATAACCCTGCTAACAGGGCCATGTGTGATAGATGGGCTTTTCCTTTACATATCCTTAAGGTTTTGAGAGTATAGTGTCTTTGGTTTTCCCTTTTTGGTAGTCGCTTGTGCCCGGGCTGTGGGCGTATGCTTTGCTTGTGCCCGGGCTGTGGGCTTTGCTTTGGTTGTTCTTCTTAGGCCTGTTTCTACTTGTTTTTTAGCTGGTCAATCAGGTTTTTTGTCCCTGTTTTAGGGGAGGTTCTGTCCGTTTTTCCTTAGGTTTTTGTAGCCTTTGGTTTCTTTCTGTATTCTTTGGGGATTTGCCCTTTCTTGGATCAATAAATTCTTAATTATCCAAAAAAAAAAAAAAACAAACTAGCAGAAAGAAACTAACACCAAGCCAAAATAAAACAGCAACAAGCAGCCCACAGCCTGGGCACCGGCAAGTCCAAACAAAGAAAAACACAACAGCCCACAGCCCGGGCACAAGCAACCAAAAAGAGAAAATATGACCAACTTTAATGTTTTAAGATATTACAATCAAAGGCCCATCTATCACACATAGCTCTATTACAGGGATTATCAACAATATCATGGAAACTCGACACTCTGTTCCTCACATCATTACAAATTAAAGAAAAAATCATATCAGATGTGATGAACAGGTTTTCGTGAACTCTAGCATTTCTTTGTCTCCATATGTTGTAGATAGTGGCAGCCCAAGCTAACTTCCTGATAATGGAACAGAAAGATTTCCCCTTACAGGAAGTAACCCATAGAAGCTCATTCTCCCAAGCACGGGGGATTCTATTGTGACCACACAACATGAGAACATTGCTCCAAATCCTGGCTGTAAAGCTGCAACCAAAAAAGAGATGATTCCTATCTTCTCCATTAGCCCTGCAAAACACACAAGACATAGAAGAGATAACACCCTATCTCAAAAGCTTTTCTTGAGTAGCCAACCTGTCAAGAATAGTCAGCTAGGCTATAAAAGAGTGTCTTCTAATAGCATTAGAAAACCACATAGAAGAACACCAACTCACAACCGGAGCTGAATTACGAATATGATTCCAGGCTGAGCTAGTAGAGAAAGTCCCAGAAGGGGATAAGGACCATACCATAGCATCCTCCCTCCTACTAAGAAGAGGGGGGCATTCAAAACAGCCGTTATGAATAGCAATAAGATCGGAAGTATTAGTAACAGGCCAATTCCAACCATTATCAGATAAGATGCAAGAAACTTTAGCTTGCAAAGGGATAGCTGCATCATAGACCACACGGGGGCTAAAGTGCTGTAACAAAGGACCCATAGGATGCCAATTGTCATGTCATAAAAAGGTTGAAACACCATTTCCAATTTTGTGGCTTATAAGGGGTCTAGCTACTTCCCTTTGCTGAAGAATCTTCCTCCAACTCCAAGAGCAATTAGAAGGGATTTTAATGGACCAAAAGCTCTTGCCCCGAAGAAGATATTCCTCCACCCAATTATCC
>JAESVK010060366.1:0-23389 GCA_017140935.1 Hamamelis virginiana
ATTATATATCTTAATATTTGAATATTGTTTATCAACTGTTTTCTTATATGTATCTCGGTCCGGGTAACAATGGTATCAGAGCCATAGGGAGTGAGTGGAAGCATGGGTTGACTGTAGCCTAGGGATAGGTTTTGGAGTCAGATTCGCCCATGGTAAGTCCCGCCGCAGGATAGTAAGTCGGGCAGTGAGGCAGGCTTTAGACAGACCTTAGGTACCTAGGTTAGATCGCCGAACGAGGCAAACCTAGGGTTACAGCTGACATGAGTTTCCTTTCACGAACTCTGTCGAAGGCATCATCGTCCTCCCGAAATGGAAAAGAAAAGGAAACTGTTAATAAACAAGAGACAAATATTAACATGGATAATGCAAACTTTGATAACTGGAAAATTCCTAAAGTACCTGGAAAAGATATTTATCATCGGGGTACTTTCGAGTACTTTTCCGATCTAAATATCAAAACTGAAGAAAAAACTCTTGAGCTCAAAAATGAGTTCGAAACTATTCAACTCTTTGATCAGGAATCTATCAATAGATATAAACAGGAAGGCTTTAACTTTCTCCATCTAGGATTAGTCCAAGTAGCAGTTAAACCCTTATTGAGGGAAGGTCTCAATATGTCCATCATTATGGCATTAAGAGATTGTAGACTGCTTAACTTTGATAAATCTATGTTAGGAGGAATAGAAGCTGGTCTACATGATGGACCTGTTTATTTTAACTGTTTCCCCAACTTTAGTGTAAGTCTTAAGGATGAACATGTCATGAAGGTTCTTACCTTAAACCTACAAGTTTATAACTCTGAAACTCTAACAGGAGCTTATCCTATCATTTTACTCTCCAGAATTAGATATAAGGTTTTCACTACCTTTCTTGACACAAAAGCTAAAGTTCTTTTAACTAGAGGTGAAACCCTTTTATTACAAACAAATAAGACTGAACATGGAGAATTAATAACTCCTAAGAAGATTCGTTGGAATGAACTCACATTCCCACAAGAATGGAAGTTCCCAAAGATTCTTCCTCCACCCAAACAACCTGAAGTCACAACTTCTAAGATAAGAAGAATGGTAGAATACGATGATGGAAGTGTAGGAATCAGCTTTGTTCGCAGGAACAATGGAAGCTCCTTCCGTCTTCCTTCTAATAATAATAAGGTACCTTTAGATGATGCTAGATCTTCTACATCTTCTATCCCAACTAGAATATTTGAACAGACTATTCCAGACTCAACTGGAGTAAGAAATTCAAGTATTCATCAACCTTATTATACTACCACTCCTTCAGAACAAGATTATAAAACTCAGGATAATGATAGTGAGAGTATGTTACCCACATATTCTCAGATTGATCCTCAACTCTATGTTTTAGAAAAAGATTTTGACATATATAAGAAACTTCTAAATGAAGATTTTTCAAGTAAGGAAAATCGAAAACTTAGAAAAGACTATTTCAAAAGATATACTAAAAAAGAAACTAAGCTTTTAAGAGAATTATATTATGATTTTATGAATGCCCATAAAATTCAAATATACTTCTTTATGTGGCTTGAAATTCATGAAAGTAAAAATGAATTAAATGTTATTACTAAAACTACTAAAACTTGGCAAGTATCTCCAAATACTTTCAGAGAATCTGTTCATCCGCCAAATGAACAATTTGAGATTCCTATAAGAGGCACTACTGTCACAGCTTCCCCTTATAAGAAAGTATCTGAGGATAAAGAAATAACAAAAATTCTTGAACAAAATAATTTTACAAATCAGCATCTTATAACTATAGGCGAACAACTCACTCGAGTTGAAAACTTAGTTCAAAAAGATGTCTCTCAACCAACAAAGGCAGATGATACTCCTTTGTTCAAACCACATGAAGTCCTTAGGCAGGCTAACAAAGAATTATCAAAAGATATTTTCAAAATAATTGATGATAAACTAAAAAATATTGAAACAATTATAGGAACAGTCCCAGAAACTCCTCAGCCTTCTAGAGGTAAAACAGTTGCAGTATTAGATAGAATTTAAGAAGAAACTGATTCTGATAAGGAAGGATTCTTACCAGAAGATAATCAACTAGAAGTTAATAAAATACATCATACTCAACCTTTAAGGAGTTTCTATCCAAGAATTACTTTTCCTGATTTGGCCATGGAAGAAAGAGGATCTTTCTATCAAGCATCATATCAAGGAGGAATTATTTATGAATGGAACATAGATAATAAAACAGAATATCATATAATTAACACTCTTCAAGAAATAACAATGGTCTGTACAGCCTACAGAACAAAAAATCCAGATACTTCTGACCATACTATTGCACAAGCATTAGTAGCTGGATTCACTGGACAACTAAAAAGCTGGTGGGATCATTATCTCAACCAAACCAAACGTGATACAATTTTAAATGCCATTAAAACTGATCGTTTAGGTATTGCCATTAAAAATGAAGATGGAGAAGATATTCAAGATGCAGTTGCAACTTTAATCTTCGCCATAACCAAACACTTCATTGGAGATCCTTCTAAACTTAAAGATAAAGATTTTGATCTCTTATCTAACCTAAAATGTCCTAAACTTGAAGACTTTCGTTGGTACAAAGATATCTTTCTCACCAAAGTAATGATGAGAGAAGATTGTAGCCAACTATTTTGGAAAGAAAAGTTTCTGGCTGGTCTTCCAACCCATTTTGGAGATAAAGTTAGAACAAAACTAAGAGAACAGAATAATGGAATTATTCCATATGATGATATTACATATGGTGATTTAATCAGCACAATCCAAGCTGAGAGAATTGCTAGATGTACTGATTATAAACTTAGACAACAAGAAAAGAAGGATAGAAAAGAAGGAAAGAAAGAACTAGGTTCTTTCTGCGAATAATTTGGTTTCTCTTCTCAATCTTTAGCCCCTTCTACAAAGGCCAAAAAGAAAGAGAAAAGGGCCAAGAAAAGAAATGTTAAAACCAGTACTACCAACACAACTACTCCTTCAACTTCAACAAAAAGACCATTTCAGAGAAATATTAGGAGTAAAAAGCCTGGTCAAAATTTTACAGATAAATGGTTACAACCATCATCAAGTAAAACTTCTTCTAATAAACCTGCTGGACCATGTTTTAAATGTGGAAGAATGGGCCACATTTCAAGAGAATGTCCAATGAAACAAAAAATTAATGAACTTGATGTTTCAGATAAATTTAAACAAATACTTTCAAATCTCTTCCTCTATTTAGAAGGATCTAATGATGAAGAAGAAGGACTTCAAATAGATGAAATCTACTCTTCAGCCAAAGAGGATGATAATCCTAATGAATCTGAAGGAGGAATTAAAGATAACTGTAAGTGTATTAATATGTTATCTAAAGAACACAGTATTCTCATTGATTTTATTGATGAAATTAAAGATCATGAGAAAAGAAAAGAATTTCTTATTAGGCTTAAAAAGGATCTTGAACAAAAACAACCACAAACAAGTAAAACTACTTATGATCTAAAAGAAATATTTGATAGATTTAAACCTGAAAAATTAGATAAAAATGTAACCATAAAAGATCTTCAACAAGAATGTATACAACTGAGAAAAGATTTAAAAGAATTAAAAAATAATAGTGAAAAAGATATTAGTGATTTAAGAATAAAAGTCACTAGGTTATTATTACAAAATCAAGCTTCCTCTTCAAAAACTTCACCCTCCTTAACAGGCAATGATGAAACAGAAGGATCAGATTCTGAAACTTCAGATAATGAAGGACCAGAAACTGAAAAGGATCCTTATCTTCATCTGTTAACTAGAATTAATTACCAGAAATGGCATGTTAGATTAACTATTATTATTAATAAAGAATATGAAATTGATACCATAGCATTAATTGATTCTGGTGCAGATCTCAACTGTATTCAAGAAGGATTAGTTCCTATTAAATACTCTGAGACTACGAAAGAAAAATTAAATGCTGCAAATGGTAATAAGTTTCATATTAATTACAAACTAACAAATGCACATGTATGTAATGGTGGAGTCTATCTGAAAACACCATTCTTACTTGTTAAAGATATTGGGCAGAATGTAATTTTAGGAACTCCATTTCTAAACTTAATTCAACCATTCCAGGTTGATAATAGAGGAATACAGACTAATTTTAAGGATAAACAAATTGTTTTCCAATTTATTAGTCCTCCCCAACTAAAAGATTTAAATCTTTTAAAAACTTTATCAATTCTGCCAGAATTAAATGTAATTGAAAGAAGAACTAATCAATTGTTCTTTTTAAAGAAAGAAATCGCTCACAGGAAAATTGAAGAACAATTATCTCATAGAATTATTCAAAAAGAAATTGAATCTTTCCAAAAGAAATTAGAATTAGAATTTTGTTCTGATCATCCTAATGCTTTTTGGGAAAGAAACAAATTAAATTACCTTATATAAAAGATTTTCAGGAAATAAACATACCCACTAAGGCTAGGCCTATCCAAATGAAAGAGGAACTCTTAAAACACTGTATTGAAGAAATCAAAGATCTTTTGAAAAAGAAATTAATTAGGCCAAGCAAATCCCCTTGGAGTTGTGCAGCCTTTTATGTTCAAAAAGCTTCTGAACTTGAAAGAGGTGTACCTAGACTTGTAATCAATTACAAGCCTTTCAATGATGTATTACAATGGATTAGGTACCCATTGCCATACAAGCAAGATTTAATTCAAAGACTTTCTAACGCTAAAGTATTTTCAAAATTTGATATGAAAGCTAGATTTTGGCAGATCCAAGTTCATGAAGAAGATAAATATAAAACAACATTCACAGTTCCATTTGGGCATTTTGAATGGAATGTAATGCCATTTGGATTAAAGAATGCACCATCAGAATTCCAAAATATTATGAATGATATATTTACTCCATACATTAACTTCACAATAGTTTATATTGATGATGTTCTTGTATTTTCTAACTCTATTGAACAACACTGGAAACATCTCAATATTTTCTTTCAAGTTATTAAAAATAAAGGATTAGTTTTATCTGCTAAAAAAATAGAACTATTCAAACTAAGATTAGATTCCTAGGATTTAATATACACCATGGAACTATTCTTCCCATTGACAGATCAATTGATTTTGTCAATAAATTTCCTGATATTATCAAAGATAAAACTCAACTCCAAAGATTTTTTGGATATTTGAATTATATCTCAGATTTTTTCTCAAATCTTAGTCAACTAGGCCCCCCTCTTAGGAAAAGTTTGAAAAAAGATCCGTCAGCATGGACGGATGAGCACACCCAACTTGTCAAAACTATTAAACAACGGGCTCCTAGGCTTAAGTGTCTAAATATAGCTGATCCTAGAGCCTTTAAAATTGTCCAAACTGATGCGTCAGGAGTAGGGTTTGGAGGAATTTTATTACAAAGAGAGAATGATAAGGAGAAAATAGTTCGTTATCATTCAGGAACTTGGAACTCAGCACAACAAAATTATTCAACTATCAAACAATAAATTTTATCTATTGTTTTATGCATTACAAAATTTCAAAGTGATATTTTAAATCAAAAATTTTTAGTTCGCGTTGATTGCCAGGCGGCTAAATCTGTTTTACAAAAAGATGTGAAAAACTTGGCATCAAAACATATTTTTGCCCGATGGCAAGCAATATTATCTATTTTTGATTTCGATATAGACTATATCAAAGGAGAAACGAACTCTATCCCAGATTTCCTAACTCGAGAATTCCTCCAGGGAGATCGAGATCATAATGCCTCCTAGAGGAAGGGGTGGTGGCAGGCCAGCTGCCCTACCAAATGTCCCACCAAGAACTCGTCCAACCAACTCTGAGAGTTCGTTAGCTCTCACCACAACTCCAGAATATTATTCCCAAGCAAGCTCGGGAAAAAAGAAATCTTGGGCAGATATTGCCGAGGAAGAAGAAATCAGAACTCTTGAAAAAATGGCTGATAGCCATCTAAACACTCAACTCAACACTCCAGAAAGATGGGCTAATCAAGCTTTAGCCTGTAAACAATATTCACCAGAACAGTATCTTGCTCTTTCCAAGGATCAAGGTACATCATCAGCAATTGTTAAAAACCAAACATTTGCTGAAGCAACTTCTTCAAAACAGGTGGCAGCCTCTACCTCCAATCAAAGAACTCTTCAAAAAACTGAAGCATTTGATATTGCTCCCCCTCCTAAATCAAAGTATTTTCAAAAAACTGATCAACTTGATCTTCTTCCAGTAGAAAAAGAATTTGCTGGAATGGGGGCAATAGAAATTGCAAACAAAAACTTTTCGAAGAAATTCCAGTATCATCCTTGGGATTTTAACAAAACTAAAAAATTTTATGAATTTATCTTGGTTGACACTAAATCAGCTGTGTTTAAACATCATTTTGATAAAGCTGATCCAAGTGTCATAACTCATTCAACTCTCAGAATTGTCAGGGTTCTTTCCTTTTCAGATTGGAACCAAGACCCAATCAAACCAAGAAAATTCTCAGTGAATTTTCAACCAACTTTTTTCAACTACCATGACTATCAAATTGCTTGGTTTAACACTCTTTATTTCCAGAATCAAAGTTATCGTCATACATGGATGATTTTCTTTGATAAAACCTTTAAACTTGATGTCCCAAACTGGTTCTTAGATTGGTGGGATTTAGTTGGTCCTATACCAGAAATCCTCCCTTCTAAGGTTCTTGAAGGGTACCAGATCTTTCAGGAAAAAATTCGTCCTCCAATCTCTCAGCTCAACTACCCTAAAATGTTGTTTTTTTATGGACATTTTAGTTTAGCCTGGACCATGGCCTGGAGATATGATCTTGCTACAGGTGATCATATTCCAAGATTGGTTCGAACTTTTTCAGTCAAGTGGTGGGATGGATCCTATACTGATCATATCCAGCCAGAAAAAAATTCAAAACTGGTTCAAACAACATCCAACTATTTGCAGTTCAGGATCAGCTGATGCTGTAAAGGTCTTGCTAGACAAAAACAAAATCATGCACAAACTTGCATCGTCTTCTACAATTTCTAAAAAAGAGTTAAAGAATCAGCTTCTTGTAGCCCTTTCAGAAATAGAAGATGATAACAAATCAGAAGACTCAAATGAATCAACAGCAGAACTTGGCCTTGATGATGATGATGATTTTAGGCCTTCAGATTATCTGTTTAACTAAAATACTGTATTTCCCTGGTAGTGGATTTGTCTACATACGGGGTAAAAGTTCTTTTAACTTTACACCGAAAGTGGATTTGTCTCCACTCGGTTGTTCGACTTGTCAGGCGCCGAAAGGAGTCACGCATGACATCCCAAAACAAAAACAATTATTGCTACAGTAAAAGTGGTTACTGTTTGGCACTGTAGCAGTAATCAAAAGTCAAAAAAGTGATCTATAGTCGATCATATGACCGACATCAAACACTGTAGTCATGTGAAGGCATGATTACCTCCAACTATCAAATGCCTTTCTTTTCCTTATATAAGGAAATCGAATTGCATTTTCAACTCAGAGTTTGTTTAAACCTCTTCAACTTGTAAACCTCTCCGAACCCCATACTAGAGATTGTTTATCCCTCTCTTCCATCTGGAGTTCGTCTATCTCTCTATCTCTAACACTTTGTAAGTTTTATCAATATATAAACTGAAACTTTTTGAATTCTTTCATTTATCAACTGTTTTCATTATATATCTTAATATTTGAATATTGTTTATCAACTGTTTTCTTATCTGTATCTCGGTCCGGGTAACAATGGTATCATATATATAATAGACTATTGGGACAAGTTCCTTTTTTACACCCTATTTTGACACCTATGTTTACAACTCGTTTTCAAATACCCTCGTAGGTCGAATATTTTGAGGAACCAACCGTTAGATTATATATTTATCTTATGTTTGTCATGTATGAAAAAAATTGGAGTGATCCAACGGTTAGTTTTTGAAAAATATCATTTTGAAGAACTATTATATTTTTATTAATTAAAAATATAACTGTTTTTTATAGTGACATTTCTTAAAATCTAACCGTTGGATCACTATGATTTTTGGAATACATGATATGCGCGCATAATTGTATTGAATCCAACGGTCAGTTTGTCAAAATATTTATCGTAGCTAGTATTTTGAAAACAACGTGTAAAAATAGGTGTCAAAATAGGGTGTAAGGGGAACCTGTCTCATATATCACTATAAAAAAAAATGGGCTACAACGACAAGGAATTTTGGAAAAAGAACGAGGGTGCTCTAAAACTATGGTAAAAAGGCAATAAAAATGAGGGTTTTAAAAAAAAAAAAAAAACTCCTTAAAAGGCTAGAAAAGACGAGGGTTGTATAAAACCCCTCGTCTTTGGAAAACCCTCGTTAAAACCCTTCTTGCCGACCGTTTTATTAGGTTCACTCTTTTTTTTAAAAAAATTACATTGAAGGTTAGCAAAACGGTACCGTTTACTTAAATAAACTCTTCAGCTCCCCAAAATTCTCATGAACATTTGGCGCGATTGCTAGCTAAGTTCCCTCCTGAAAATATGAGAAGCCAAGCCCTCATTTCACAGCCATTCTCTCCGTGACTGATCGATCAATCAGCTCCATTCTTTCTGGCGAAACCCTATTGCAAACCCTCATTTCACAGCCATAAACCACGCACAGTCACCACTGTCGTCATCCCGCCGGCCACCGTCTGAAAGAATCGAAGACGACGGGAGAAACCCTAATTTGCAAGAATCGAAGATTTTCCAAACCCTCACCACTGTCATCCCGCCGGCCACCTGTTTGAGAAACCCTAATTGGTCACCGATTGAGAAACCCTATTGCAATAAACCCTCATTTCACACCTTTTCTGGTCTTCACCGCCACTGTAGAAGCCAATAACCGGCCAACTTGTCTCGAGCAGAGCATCTTGTCTCCGCTTGAATGCCTACCTGAAGGTACCACCATTCTTCTTCTTCTTCTTCTTCTTGTTTTTTTTTTTTTTTTTTTTTTTTTTTTTAGAAAAAATTTACATGGGGGGGGTGTCTTTTTGTGTGATACCAGGGTTTATTGTTTAGTTTTTGTTTCTCCAAATGGGTTTTTGATTTTACATGGCTGGAGTCTTTTTTTACTTTTTAGACTATTTTTGTTCTGATCTCTTTTTTTTTCTTACTAACAGTTCACTTTTTCGTCTTTACATTATGCTCGGAGGCTTCTACTCTGTTTGGCCAACCATTGTGACAGCATCTTAAGTGAGTCCACCTTAACGATTACACTTGGTTGCATATTTTCGTTTATTGCTTAGTTGCATTGTTTTACACAATATTATAAAATGCAGCCCTTTTGTGTCAAGTTTTGTTTTGAGCATGGCCTAGCTTCATGGCAAATTCAGCTGATTGGATCAGCAACTTATTTAGTGTTTAAGAGGATGAGTGAGAAAACAGAGGATAGGACTGGCGACAGCCACCACCCTGCCTTTACAAAATATTATACTTCTCTAGATGATCATGTCTTCAATTTTTATAGGTGCTGAAAACTTTATGTGCCTGACTTATATGTTCTTACTTCATAATAAATGTTACATACTGGAAATTTTTTATAGCTAGCTACTTGGTTCTTGCCTCTAGTTTGGATAGCCATGTAATAAGGTCTTAAGCATTGATTTGTTCAAACTTCTATGACTTGCAGAATTAGGGGAAGTAATTTTGTTTCAAACTTCGACTTTGGATTGAAAATTATCAGATGCTTCCAAAGTTGAACCAAGTTTTTGAAATTTTGTGGAGGTTTATAACCATGGTTATTGGAAAATAGTCTATGCAAAGGTTATTTGATAGATAAGCACTTGTTTATTTGGATTGTAGACTGCAACTGATGCTTTCATGGTTTTTTTTTTCATGCCACACTGCAATTAATTGGGCTGCTATTTTTGTTTTTATTCACCAACTTAATTATGCTTCTTGTGAATTAAGCATAATCTCGTCTTCTTGTATGTTGGTGTTTCGAAACTTGACATAGGGGTTTCGGGCATCTTCTTATAGGCAACTTGTATTAATTAAATATACTATGTACTTATAGGCAGTCAACCACATGGATTTACATTTCAGGATATGCATAGTAATTATAGAGAAGACGACATGAAGTAATACCTGAAACATGGGCACCCATTCCGGTACCCATTCCATAAAATCAAGATTGAGAGAGAGAGAGAGAGAAAGAGGGCAAAAACAAAGATGTGATTTTGTTTCTTTGTTGTGTATATTGAAGGTGGTTGCGAGAGATGCCATTTAAGTGGTATGGCAAATCCTGTGAGTGTCGATGCCTTCATTCTCTATTAATATATATATAATACATAAAATGAACCAAAGGTACGCTTATTGCTCTTCACTTGTTCGATAAAATGAACAAGACCTATATCTAGTCTTATATCTAAACCCATTTCAGTTCTAGCTTTTGAACTCTCTTTTTGAATTCAAAACAACTTTAATATGCTCAATTATCACTAAAAAAACCATTCTGCTGTAGTAACTGAAAAATATCCACAGATGTTTGTAGACATCCATTTTTGACCATGAGTATGGTCATGAATGGTTGCCTATGATTAGAGGTGAAATAGGGTGTCAAAACCCTAAGTTGCCAGTTTTACCCTTTGTGGGTAATTAGGTAGAGGTCATTATCACATGTAAGTTTTTAGGTCAGATTGAGTCGGTTCTTTTTTGCATTAGGTTTTTAGAGAGTCTAGGAACATCCCTGCAAAATTTCATGACATTCTGAGCCAGGCTTGATAGAAAATAAGGCCTTTTGTGACTGAAGGGCAGTTTTGTCCTTTGAATCACAAAAGCCCTGAATGACTGTCGATCTTGTCTCAAATGGCCTCGAGGCTTTGGCATAGATATTTAAGGTGTGTTTGGTAGCTAAGTTGATCAGTGGCAAGGCCTGTTGAGCCTTCTGGCTCACATCTGGCTCTCAAGGCTCGAAAGGCCCTTTCAAAGCCCAGATTAGGGTTTCGACCGGAAGCGACCGGGATTCGATATTTTTATCAAACCAAAGCCTCCAAAGGCTTCAAAAAACTTTCCTAAAACATTTTAAAGTTGTTTCAAGAAGAAGAAATGATTTCGAAAGCAATCGGTTAGCAAATTTCAAAACCCTAATTTGGGCCCAGCAGGCTCTAAACAGCTAATCGGTCGACTGTTTCCTAAACCTTTGACCTTGGTCAATGCATTTTCACTTCAAACAATTCTTAAAACATGGAGAATCGAATCACGATCGTTTCGACGCTTGAATCATCAAATTTGGACTTAAAACGGGCCCAACGAGCCTGCACGTAGTGTAGAATAATGAAATTCACTCTGTCCCACATCGGAAAAATGAAAAGCTTGCTATAGCTTTGTGAACCTATAAATAGAAGGCCCTGATATTAGTTTCAACACACAGAATAAGCTTTAGAGAATTAGCTTGGAGAGTAGAGGCTTGAGCAATTGCACAAGCTTCCCCGATAGCACTCTAGCTTAAGTTTTAAAGTTTTTGAGGTCCTTAGAGTCCTTGGAGAGAAGGATTGGAGCTTGAGGAGAAGGCTTAAAGCAAGGAGGCAGAGAAAGAGGTTAGTTTTTTTTTTTTTTTTTTATTTATAGTTTTATATTGTTAATATTAGGTTTGTATTTTAATTATGTCTTGTTTGAATAATATGATTTGTGTTCGAGGGAACATGCAAAGGTAAGTCCCTTCCCCTTGTGACGAATTTGATTGTTTTCAAGCATGATTATTTTGATATATCATATTAGGTCGCATATTAGGCCATTTTCATTTTTTTTATTCTTTTATTTTATGGGTTTTAAACCCACTTTTTGATTACTTATAAATCTGTCCATGGATTTAAAGTAACTTAAAAGTGTATTAAAACTCACTTTTAAGGCCAAAATCAACATAGAAACATGCCTAGGTTTACATAGAATAATTAGATTGCATTTAGGACACTTTCATGCATTATTTATACTTTTGATGATATTTTTTTTATTTATTTTCCAGAAATTCCAGCATGCATATTTTAATGTTTTAGGTATTTAGACTAACCTAGGATTAGCTAGAAACCCTAGGATTAGGGGGATCACTTGATCCCACTTAAGACTATCCTTTGTTGTAAGAATTTTTATAGTAATAGAGTTCTACTTGGTTTAGGATTCTACTTCGAGAAGAGTCCTAAAATTTTGAAAGTATTTAAAACGGAATGAAATTCCATCTTTTATGCAAAGAAAAGTGTTTTGATCAAATCCAAACTCTCGAAGCTAGAGTCCTACTTGGTTTAGGATTCTACTTCGAGAAGAGTCCTAAAATTTTGAAAGTATTTAAACGGAATGAAATTCCATCTTTTATGCAAAGAAAAGTGTTTTGATTAAATCCAAACTCTCGAAGCTAGAGTTCTACTTGGTTTAGGATTCTACTTCGAGAAGAGTCCTAAAATTTTGAAAGTGTTTAAAACGGAATGAAATTCCATCTTTTATGCCAATAAAAGTGTTTTGATCAAATCCAAACTCTCGAAGTTAGAGTCCTAGATAAGATAGAATTCTTTTGGCTATATGGTTCCTTACAATAGGAGAGTCCTAAGGTAATCGAACTACGTGGACTTTGATCTTTGTCAAGTAATTGATAAGGTACGTAGGCAGTCAATAGGGCGCAAGTCCAATCTTAGGTTGACTTCTAGTCTCCTAAGACCATTAGGATTGTGTATACTTTCATACTATATATTATTATTATATATTATATATCATATTTTGTGATTGATTAGATAACTAGGATTGTTTTGAAAAGATTTTGATAAAGCCCAAACTTAATTAGGAGACCTTTAACTAGAGCGAGGTGGGTGCCTACAAGGAGATCCTTGGAACCTTCCCACTTCGTAACCTAGCCCCCGGATCCAACTTTGATTCAAAAGACCATGCTTTTCCAAAATATGGGGTCAATGTTTTATTGAAAATAAAACTCTTTTTTGTGGTTTCCTTGTTCCCTAAAAATAAGGTGGCGACTCCTAGTTTTTTACAAACTCTTATCCCTTTTTCAAAAAACCCTATCTTGAGTGGATAATAGAGAAGGATAAATGTGGATAATAGAGAAGGATAAATCGAGACGGATAAACATCATCCACAATCCACTCAAGATAAACATCACTCCAAGAGTGAACGAGAGAGGCCTCCCGATCCAGGTTGGCTGGTTCACAATGTTGTTTGAAAATTCTAGTAACAACTTAGGAATTACTATCCACAAATCTTTAATTGAGTTCTTAGGCTTAATATACTTCTTTTTAATGAATTAGGTTTTCTGGGTGTTTGAAGAAGATTTTAATTTCTCTCTCTCTCTATATATATATATATATGTGTGTGTGTGTGTATACATTTGATGAGTGGGTCATTCATATTGTTTTCTAAGGTAGTGTTATAGCTGACACAATTCTGGTATGCCATTTTTTGTTGTCGCAAGGGGTATAGAGTAGTAATTTTTTTAGTGGCTATAAGGTGTATGTGATTTCAAGAGCTGGAGATTTCGGAGCTGATGCAAACTGTTTAGTTCAACATTTTCACTAGTTATGGCTCGTAGGAAGAATTATTGTCAATTCAATGTTCAAAGTCATTGATAGGGATTTGATGTCACATCAAATTTTCTACAGGAGTAATTAAGGTGTTAGAATACTAAGTGGCTGCTTAGGAGAGTGAAGAGGGTTATAAATGATTGTAATTATGAAGTCCAAATGAAATAGGTATAAAAGGGGCAGCTGTAACCAATTTTCAGAATAAAATATTTTCTTTACTGAAGTGAGTTGCTAAGACAAGCTTATAATAGCTGGTTCTAACATCATTCAAGGCTTTTCCTATATTTCTGTTTAGAAATCTTGTCTCCAACAGAGATAGGAGTACTAACAAACCTTGCTTACTGCTATACTTTCATCTTTTCGCTCCAGGAGTATATTGCAATATTTCATGACGTGCTATTTAAAAGAGCTAAAATCTTGAAATAATTCCATGTTCTATGTTACGAGGAGTTGTGATGACATATGGTACACGCAATTCATTGCCTTAAGATAATATACACCAAATTAGATTATGTACTAAATTATTATGCCTTTTAATTCATACCCACATTCTGTCAAAGGAGCAAGTTTTGATGAGCCAAGGACAAAATGATTGTTTGGAAAGTAATAGAAGTGTCTAAGATCATGTTGGAATGAGTTGGTTTGGAGGTAGTAGAATTTAATATTATTTTAAACACAAAAATATGGTAATTTTGAAGATAGTGTCCAAAAAAGTAATCGTATAGAACTCTTTAAACGGGGAGACTATTGCTCCAAAAAATTATTTTACACTGCCACTAGCGATTGTCTTCTATAAACCTAGAAGGAGAAAGGTGATGCGATTGTCTTCCATAATATTTTTATGTATTATATATATATTAATTGAGAATGAAGGATACATATATAGATATATATATTAATAGAGAAAGGTGATGCGATTGTCTTCTATAAACCTAAAAGGAGAAAGGTGATACATAGATAAAGTTGATAGCATCACAGGGCTAGTAGCATCCACAATCCACCTAGGATCATCATAATTGTGTGGCAATTAGTTTAAAAATTGTTATCATTCTTTTACAACTCAATTAATCAATAAAACTCTTTTAATGAGGATAGTTTTAGAAACTATGTGAGCACTGTTTTGCAATGGCATTATCATAAATGTGGCATAAACACAGAGTATAGAGTCCAGCTTCTGATGACATTCTCCTGGCTTATCCGTTAGTGACTAAAATACATGTATGCATTTTTTTTATTTGAAAAAAAAAAAAAAAAGTCGACCCATAATATATGGGTTCGTGGGTCGGGTCGCTATAATTGATTCCAGCTACCACAGCTGATAAAAACCATTTAAATTTAGCAAAAAAAGTCCTTTCCATTGCTTCCTTTTTCTCTAGTATAGTATAATATTTTGATTCTATATATTAGATGATTATATCTAATAGATAAGAATCCTGCAACCAGATCTCTTATACTGACCATCAAGTAGCATTCCCCACACCCATGCATATGTACTGATATGCCATTGATGGAGTAGCTAGGTACCTAGAAATTAATTACTGTTATTTGAGCTTATTAATCACTGTTATTTTAGCATCAAATATACTTGTTTAGGAAAGTTGTACTTTTGTGGTTCATATACTTGTCTCATATACCACTACTATAGAGATGGAGGGTTAATGGGTTTTACATTTTTGTTGTGTTGTAGGGGATTCATCATCTTATTTCCAATGGATGGATTATTAAATAAATCTTGGATGAACAAGGATAGGAGAATGCGCGGGTATGATGAGGGGGTTGACCGATTCTTGAAATTTGCTGCACTTAATGCGAATGATTGTGATATCATTCGATGTCCTTGCATTAGGTGTCTTAATCATAAGTGTTTGCCTAGTAGAGATGTGAAAGGTCATCTATTTATACATGGAATCGATCAAAGGTATCGAACATGGATTTGGCATGGGGAGCAATTGTCGACCTGTACATCCTACAATAGAGAAGGTAATGATGGCGATACTCAGATTTATCAAGAGTATCCATCAGAGAATGTTCCAGATTATGTAGAAATGGTCGAGGCTGCACAGGAGTATGGCAGCAGTGATCCCAAGAAGTTGCTTGAAGATGCCGAAAAACCGTTGTACCCCGGATGCACGAAATTTACCAAGCTATCAGCAGTAGCAAAGCTCTTTAGGCTGAAGACCTGTAATGGTTTTTCAGACAAGGGTTTTACAGAGTTGTTATTATTATTAGGTGACATGTTGCCAGAAAAGAATGAGTTGCCTCTATCTATGTATGAGGCGAAGAAGACTTTGAGTACGTTAGGGCTGGATTACGAGAAAATGCATGCATGCCCTAACGACTGTATTCTTTACCGAAAGGAGTACGCTAGTGCATCTGAATGTCCCACGTGTCACACCTCTAGATGGATGGATGATAAGTATCCAACGGAGAAACGGAAAGGGGTTCCTGTAAAAGTAATGTGGTATTTTCCGCCCATCCCGAGATTCAGACGGATGTTCCAAACACCACAAATAGCAATAGATCTGATATGGCATAAGGAAAAACGAAAGGTGGATGATCAGCTACGACACCCTGCGGACTCAGCGGCATGGAAAGTAGTGGATAACTTGTGGCCAAATTTTGGTGCCGAACCAAGAAATCTGCGGTTGGCTATATCTGCTGATGGAATAAACCCCTTTGGATCATATAACTCTATATAGTTGCTGGCTTGTTTTGATGGTCACATATAACTTGCCACCGTGGTTGTGCATGAAGAGAAAATTTATGATACTAACAATGCTGATATCTGGACCAAAGCAGCCGGGTAAGGATATTGATGTTTACTTGCAACCACTGATTAATGATTTGAAGTTTCTTTGGGAGGTAGGTGTTGAAGTTTATGATGGGTTCCAAAAAAATATGTTCACTTTAAGGGCTGTCTTGTTGTGAACCATTAATGATTTCCCTGCCTATAGGAATTTGAGTGGCTCTAAGGTGAAGGGATATAAAGCATGTCCGATATGCGGTCCAAATTCGCACTCTAAGAGACTGTGGCACTGTAATAAGACCTGTTATGCTGGACTTAGACAATTTCTTCCCGATGACCATCCATATCGATTCCAGAAAATGACATTTAATGGACATCAGGAGCACGATAAAAAACCAAGGCCATTGAGTGGGGAGGAAATTTTGCGACATGTTGAAGAGATTGCTACTGTGTGGGGAAAGAAATCAAAGAAATGTAAATTCAATGGCAAAACATGTGTCAATGTTAAAGGTAAAGGCAAAGGCAAATGCAAAAGCATACGAGCAAGCGATGACCCAACTTCTACCAATTGCTGGGTGAAGAAATAGATATTTTTCCAGCTTGAATATTGGAAAAAACTATATGTCCGACACATCCTGAATGTTATGCACATCGAGAAGAATGTGTGTGAGAGCATTGTGGGTATGCTGCTCAACATCCCTAACAAGACAAAGGATGGAGCAAATGCTCGCCGAGATTGGGTGGAAATGAGTTCAAGGGATAAATTGGCACCTCAAATTTTGGGTAAAAGTACATATTTGCCTCCAGCTTGTTTTACGTTGTCTAAGGCAGAGAAAAAAATGGTGTGCAAAACGTTGTCCGAATTGAAGGTCCCTGATGGATACTCTTCGAATATTAGAAATCTGGTGTCAATGGAGGACCTAAAATTGGTTGGTCTCAAGTCTCATGACTGTCATATTTTAATGCAACAGTTATTGCCCGTGGCAATACGGGGGTGTTGCCAAAGAATGTGAGGTATGCTATTACGAGATTTTGTTTCTTCTTTAAGAATTTGTGTAGCAAGGTGGTGGACGTCACGGTGTTATCTACCGTTCAAAATCAACTTGTTCTTACGTTATGTGCGCTTGAAAAATTCTTTCCACCATCATTTTTTGACGTAATGGTTCACCTAACAGTGCATTTAGTTAGGGAGGTACAACTTTGCGGTCCCTTGCATTATAGATGGATGTATCCGTTTGAGAGGTACATGAAAGTGTTAAAGGGATATGTGAGAAATCGGAATCACCCAGAGGGATGCATTGCTGAATGCTACATTGCTGAGGAAGCTGTTGAATTCTCTAGTGACTACTTATCGGATGTAGAAACAATTGACGTTCCACAAAATCAGAACTTAGTTGACCAGGAGTGGGAAATTGGAAAACCATTGCCGGAGGGTAAGCTTGTTAGAGTTGATAGAGAATCTTTGGAGCAGGCACATCGTTACGTGTTAGAAAATACAGCTGTTGTCCAACCATACATCGAGTAAGACATTTATTTAATAATTTTTTTATCATTATTATGAATAATAATTAATAATATTTGAATACTCTCAAGTATAGATTTAATCTAATTACATGTTTGCTACAAATTACATTGATAGTGAGCATATGTCTCATCTGAGACAGCTTTATCCTCAAAAGTCAAAACAGCACAAGTGGCTTCAAGATGAGCATAACCGCACATTTGTTTCTTGGATCCGTCAAAAGGTACTAAATCATTTAAATATTTGCAATATTTTATCATTTGTATATAGCCAAAATGGTTTTTTTAACCACAAATTCACACAGGTTGAAGATACTTTAGGCTCAACAAATCATCTCTCTCGAAAATTGGAGTGGATAGCATATGGACCTTCACATGAAGTGATTAAACTTCCTGGATATGTCATAAAAGGATGTCGGTATCACATATATGAGCGTGATAAAGTACGTGTCAACCAAAACAGTGGAGTGAGCTTAGTTGCCACATCGATGCACATTGCAAGCGCAAAGGATAAGAATCCAGTGATGGGAGATGCATGTTACTACGGTGTTATTACTGAGATATGGTTGCTTAATTATCACATCTTTGAGATTACGATATTCAAGTGTGATTGGGTCGACATTAATGGTGGAGTCAAAGTAGATGAACTTGGTTTCACATTGGTATAACTCCGCAAGATTGGTCACAGGAATGATCCATTTATTTTAGCTTTCCAAGCTAAGCAAGTTTTTTATGTAGAAGACCAATGTGATTCGAGGTGGTCAGTTGTTTTAACAACACCACAAAGAGACTACATGTATGAAGCCAATGATGACGTGCTTCATGATTGTTGTGTGGAACGTATTGAGGTTGACTCAGCATTGCCATGTGATGACGCTTTGGATGTAATTAACCCAAATGGGTCATCATTTGTACGAGAGGGTGTTCAAGGAATTTGGGAGGATGAGTGAATGTTATGCTATGATATTTTTAAGTTTATTGAGTTGAATTGTTCAAAAATCCTCTCCCCCCCTCCCCCACTACTTGATATATATATATATATATATATATATATACTTACACTGTTATACAGATTAAAAATGCTAATGTTTCATTTCCACAATTACACGTATTGTTATTTATTTTGTTATATACATTCCTCTAGCTTTAATTGCATTTTCTAATTCTATTTTCATTTGTTTGGAACAAGCAACATGTTTTGAATGTGAAAAACCAACCTGTCGGCCCTACTCGATCTGATGTATCCACTGAAGTTGGCAAGATTTGTCAATCTCACTGTCCGATAAGTTGCCGTAAATGGAAAGATATACCTGAAAGTGTAAAAGATAAGATAAGGGTGGAAATAGAGGTATACAAAGGTGTAGTATGTGGCCGGTTTTATATATATATATATATTACCATCTTTAATTTACTAATGTGTTGTTTTGTTCATGATGCAGGCGAACTTTGAGTGTCATAGCACCACTAATTGGCAGAATATAGTTTTTAAAATGGTTCGAGAACGATTTAGCGACTACAAGACTGACATGTACACCAAATATGTTTTGCCAAACCTTGGTAATTTTAAGGAATTAAGTAACCCACCGACCAAGTATAATAATATCACACCAAAATAGTGGCAAGAGTTTGTAATGTATCGAACCAGCAAGGAATATGAGGTATATTGGTTTACCTCGAATAATAATCATTAAGTCAACTTATACTATTTGTAGCATAAAAATGTATAGATCTTATCATATAGTTAAAATTTGTATACAATTTGCAGGTCATTCGAGAGAAGGCTCAGGGCGTATGAAAAGTTTATATCCGCATAGACTTTCTAGAAAAGGATATGCTGGCTTTGAGGAAGAATTGGTAATTGCATTTTTTAGTTTGAATAAGTAATTATTCATTATTAATTTCAAGTATGTCGCACTTTATTATTAATTAGTAATTATACTTGTTAAAATAGCAACACGAGCTAAAAACAACTGAGCCTATTGAAAGACATATTTTATGGAAGGAGGCTCGATTAAAGGATGGAAAATGCAAGACAGATTTAGTGAGGGAATAAATTGACAAAATTGTAAGTTACTTACTTTATAACATTTCTAATTACTTACATATAGCTTACTTGTGGGAAAATGGAATGATGTTAATTTTTTTTTTGCAGGATAAATTAGCATCTCATGTTAAAATAGGGAGTTTCAAGCTTGAAGGTAGAAACAATGTGCTTACTTTTCTTTGATAATTTTATTAATGATTTTTGCGCTTTAATGGGTGGTTTGGAATGCGCTTTAATGGGTGGTTTGGAATGTGATTGGGTGTATATAAAGGTTACAGGTCATATTTTTGTAATATTGAAAACAAAATTGCAAAATACAGAAAATATATATATATTTTTACGGGTAAATCAAAGATGAAGGTTTAAAACCGTAGTCTTTTTGGTTTAAAACCGTAGTCATTTTATGAAAGATTAGGGTTTGGCACCTTAGTCTTCTTATAAAAGACTAGGGTTTTAAACCGTAGTCGTTTCCTAAAAGACTAGGGTTTTAAACCGTTGTCGTATCCTAAAAGACTAGGGTTTTAAACCGTAGTCGTATCCTAAAAGACTAGGGTTTTAAACCGTAGTCGTTTCCTAAAAGACTAGGGTTTTAAACCGTAGTCGTTTCCTAAAAGATTAGGGTTTATAACCGTAGTCCTTTGTAAGAAAAGACTAGGGTTCAAAAACCGTAGTCGAAGGTAAGACTACTACCCGCTTGACTACGGTTCCAAAACCCTAGTCTTAACCCAAAGACTAAGGTTTTGCACCTTAGTTGTAGGCAGTTTTTCTAGTAGTGTGCATTTTTCTTTAGAATATTAATTTTGTTGATTTCTTAGTAGCATTGTTCTATTTTTGTATAATACATTTATGGAAACTATAGTTGAATTATTTTAATTTTAATGAAATTCTATTCAAGAGTTGTAATCAAATTTTGTTTATTAATGTAATTATATTTGTAATGATGATAAGAGGTTCAGGGTGAGCCTATTGAAAATCCTCCTTGTGAATTGATTGTTGATTTGTTGCATGTCTTGTTTATTTGTTTGATATATTTGTAATAGTAACAGAAGGTTCGAGGTCAGTCTATTAAAAACCCTATTTGTTAATTGATTGTTGTAGGTTTTGTTTTTTGTTTTTTGTTTTTTGTTTTTGTTTTTTTTGTTTTTGTTTTTGATATATTTGTAATGATGGTAGGAGATTTTGGGTAAGCCAATAAAAAATTCTCATTGTGAATTGATTGTTGCAGGTTTTGTTTATTTGTTTGATATATTTGTAATGAGGACAGGAGATTTGGGGTAAGTCTATAGAAAATTCCATTTGTTCTCCCTTTTTCTATCCTTCCTCATGCATTTGACTAACTTGGAATAGATATTTCGAGAAACCGAACGTTGGATTTGATGTTCCACTTATACTTATCATGAATGCAAAAAAAAGATCACATTGATCCAATGGTGGTTTTTGCAATAATGAAAAAAATTGTAAAAAATAATGAAAAAATTGTAAAAAATAATGAAAAAATTGTGAAAACTGTCACAATCTATTTTTTGAAAAACCAACCGTTGGATCAATATGATTTTTTGCATTCTTGATACGTATAAGTAGAACATCAAATTCAATGGTCAGTTTGTCAAAATAACTGTTCCAAGTTAGTCAGATGCATGAGGGAGGAAGAAAAGGGAGGACAAATAGAATTGTTGTTAGTTTAATTATATTTATATTGAAAACCCTCTTTCTAAATTGATTATTACTAGTTTTAATTTTTTTTTCTCTTTAAAAATATATATATATTTGTAATGGTGATAAGAGGTTCGGGTTGAGCCTATTGAAAACCTGGCCCTTTTTGTGAATTGCTTGTTATAGGTTATGAAAAATTAAGGTTCAAGAACTAAAATTTTACGAAATTTTTTTTTTTTTTTTTTTTTTTGTCAATACATAGTAGGGGTAACATTTTAAGAGTTCGCCTAGGACATTCAAAACCCCAAGGCCAGCCCTCAAGAAGGGTAGATGTTACTCTCTGTTCAATCCACAAGAAAATTACAGTACCTGTATTTACCTCCCTACTTTAATTTTTATTTTTGTATACAGAATATAACATAACAGTTATCTATCAATCATTAGTTTTAAACTAATTGGAATTCATTAAAAGCTTTTTTTGTTACTTCTGAATCTCCATTAGTCCATTACTCTCTCTCTCTCTCTCTCTCTCCTGTTAAATCTCAAAATGTTGATAAATTGATATTGGGAGCCTTAATGAGGTTCATGTTGTTTGTTTATTTAATTATTTGGGTGCAGAAATGGAGTGATGAGCTAGGTAGCCTCACTGGATGATGGGGTGGTCAATCTATATATATCGATATGATTGAGAACACTTGGGCATGGTGTCCCAACGGATCGATTTGCTAACCAATTAATTCTTATAATATTGATCATTATTTTATTGAACGAACTCAAAACTCGATTGAATGTTGATGGATCAACAATTTTCACCAATTAATTGAACAAAGCCCTCTTGATAAGAGTCTTGAGGTCATTTGGTGGGGCTCTAAGTCTTGGTTCATCTGATTCATAGTGCTTATTTCTTTTAGATAATGTGATTGAACCAATGCTGAAAAAAAATTGTTGTTTTGTTTTGTTTAATCGTTTGAAAACAATTAATTCTCTCACTGAGTTACTGAGTAGCTAGATTGTCAGCAACTTTATTAGCTTCCCTATAATAAAATTTAGTCGAGAGAAAGAGACAATCATATCTTCCGGAAGAACTAGTAGGTGGTTTTGCCCGCCAGCGGATAATAAATAAAGAAACCAGAGAATCAGTTTCCAGAATAACTTCTGAAAATCCTAACTCCAAAGCTGATATTAAACCTTTCCGAATAGCCATTACTTCAGCCATGATATTAGAGGCAATACCAATATATATATATATATATATATATATATATATATATATATATATATATATATACACTAGCATAAATCCCGGGTGATGCCTGGGTATGAAAAAAGATGAAGCACAGAAACTAATAAGTAAATATAAAAATTTTACAAAGAATTTAATTAATTTTAATTTTAATACTATTTAATAAACTATTTTTTCACAATGTTTTTCAATTTTATACAAATGGGTAATATATAAACTAAGGATAAAATGAAAGATCTAAAGGATAAAAAAAAAAAACCACAACATATAATATTAACAATTAAAATAAAATCTACACGTAACTTATATCATTTATCTTATCTCAATTTGATTTGGGACATTCTATGTGGTATTTATTTTTTTTAATACTACATCCCATTTAATTTTCTACTCTTATAAATTTAATGATTAAAATCAAACGGTCAAGATAATCTAATAAAAAAAAGACTTATTTCTTAAACTGTAGTTAAATACTATAAACTGATAAAAAAAAAATTGAAAATTCAACCTAATGTGTAGTTACTTACCTAGACACAGATGGCTATGGTGCAGTGTCTCAATATGAAAAAAAAACTATGATTGACTACAAACTCAGAGAGAGAGATAGAGAGAGAGAGAGAGAGAGAGAGAGAGAGAGAGAGAGAGAGAGAGAATCAGAA